>JASANF010020523.1:0-37957 GCA_030248245.1 Trissonchulus sp. WLG1_4 | reverse complement strand
GATGATGATGATGGGGAGGTGACGCCTGCTGAGCCGAGATGGCTTTCCAGGCGCGTTGTGGCGTTGAGCGATGATTGGGAGATGATGATCGGTGTGGCTGGTCAGCTGATGATCACTGGCAAGGGATTGGCTGGCGATGATGTCGGCGGGAAGAAGACGCTGGACCGTTGGTTTGGCGGGAAAAACGACCGTTGGATTAGGCGGGAAGAAGCAGGAAGTTTTGGTGGGAGGATGGAGCTAAAATTAGAAACAGGAAGTGGGGGGTGGGTAAGGACTCAGGATGATTTCAGAGCTGGAGAGCCCACTCGACCGGAGTGCGGTAGGAACCCTGGGCCGGACGGTGGGTTGCTGGGCGCTGAGCAGGCGGCGGTATGGCAGTGGGTTGTTCATCTGGCTGGCTTCGATCTTCTCCAGGAGCTTCTGGTTGAGGCGCCGGGTGCGGTCTTCGAGGGTCTCCACCTGGCAGATTTGGTGGACCCAGGCGGTTGGTGTGTACTTCGGCAGGCCGGCGCAGAGCTTCAGACAGCGGTTCTGGAGGCGTTGGAGGCGGATCCGGTTGCTGAGGGCGGCGCAATTCCATGCGATGGCTCCGTATTCTAGAACAGGCCGGATGAACTGCTTGTAGACGCTTAGGCGGAGGTCCATGCTGGCGCCCCAGTTGGTGCCACCGAGCGACTGGAGGACCCGGGTTCGGAGGCGGACCCGCTGGACAACGTCGTCGATGTGGTGCCGGAAGGTGCCCAGTCGGTCGAAGGTAACGCCCAGCAGCTTGGTCTTCTTGGTGAACTGGATCGGCTGGTTGTTGATCCGGATCTGGAATGGCTCGCCTCGAATGACGCCCTCGTCGAACGGTGTCTTGGTCAAATGGATGACGTTGGTCTTCGCCGCGCTGAGGGAGATTCGCCACTGGCTGCTGAAAATAAAAAACTGATTAACCGCCTCTTGCAGGCGGTCGACTGCGGCCAGATTCCTACCTTTGATCCAGATGGCGACGTCGTCGGCGAATTGGCTGGTGAGGACCCCGGTCTCTGGCGCTGGAGTGGGCATGTCGTTGGTGAAGAGGGTGTAGAGGAGGGGAGAGACCACCGCCCCCTGGGGCACCCCGGCTGTTGGATGGAATCTTCGGGAGAAGGTGCGGCCCACTCTGACCCGGAGGCTTCGGTGCTGCAGGAAGCTGGAGTACCACCGGAGGATCATCTTCGGGATGTGCTGGTTGTAGAGGTGGAGCATCTTCCAGCGGAGCCCATCGTGCCACACCGTGTCGAAGGCCTTCTCGATGTCGGTGAAGACGGCAATGATGTGGTCGTAGCGCCGGAATGGACCATGGGGCATCCGCATCGTCAGGACGTCCTGTGCCAACCTGAAAATATGGTCAAAAGTGCTACGGTCCTTACGGTTACCACTTTGCTCCGGGCGCAGGGCGTTGGCTTCTTCCAGGCGGTTGTAGACCCTCCGGTTGATGATCCGCTCCAGGAGTTTCCCGATGACTGGCAGCAGAGTGATTGGGCGGTAGCTCTTCGGCGATTTGGCGTCCTTCCCCGGCTTCCCGATCATGACCACCGTCCCTGCTTTCCAGGCCGTTGGGTGAAACCCCAGGTTGAGGCAGATGTTGAAAAGGGCGGTGAGGCAGGTCAGGAACCGTTGAGGGGCATGGTAGAGCAGCGGCCTCCGGATCCCGGCTTCGCCTGGCGCTTTGTTCTTCATGCTGCGGATGGCGGATTGGACTTCTTCCTGGCTGATTGGAGCGCAGAGCGGGTGGTTGTCGTCATCGTCCCCGGGCAGTTGGTTGTCCTCCGTCCACTGCTTGCTGGTGAAGAGCTGCTGGTTGGTTCTCACGTCCTCCTCCACGACTGCCTTGTGCGCTTCGTCGAAGTTGGCCCGCTGCTGGTCTCTGAAAATAGAATCTAAAAGGTCCGCAAAACAGTCCGCTTTCTGCTGGTTGGTCCGGTAAGTCCGTGGTTGTCCGTTCGAGTCCAAGTCAGTCAGCGCTGGAATGGATCTTCTTACCCCTTCGATGTTGTTCTTCAGGCCCCGGACGGTCCGCCAGAGGGTCGGGATGTCGTGGCGGTCGAGGCTGCTGGTGTGCTGGTGCCAGGCTTGCCGCTTCTCCTCAGCGATCTTCTGCTTGATGCGGCGGTCCAGATGGTTGCGGAGTTGGCGGAAGGCTGGATTCCCCGTGGCTGCCAGGTTTCTTCGTGCTGCCCGTCTGAATTTGATGAGTGCCATGAGTTCCCGGCTTGGCTGGAACGGTTTCCGTGGCTTCGGGACCCCCTTCGGGATGGCGTTGTCGGCGGCTTCCAGGATGCACTTCTCCATTTTGTGGACGTACACATCGACCTGGGCTGCTGGGTTGGGCGGGATTGCTGGATTGATGATGGCATCCTCTAGTTGGTCTTCCGTGAGCTGGTCCAGCTTCTCCCCGTGACGGTCCCAGTTGGCGCGCTTCCATTTGAACACCGGCTGCTGATTGGCTGCATCTTCATCGTCCAATGGGATGTTGAATGTCGCCCACACGGTGAAGTGATCGCTGGATCCGATTGGCTCGCAGATCTGGGTGCCCTGGCTGTGGTCCTGGAAAACTTCGGTACCTAAAAATAAATCGATGGTGTGTGCCTGTTGCCCCGCAGTCTCCGGGGGCCTGGTGACTTGGCCGGGGGTGTTGATGACTCGGTGGCGGCTGTGGTGATGGAGGAAGTCGGCAAGGTGTCGTCCGGCTCGGTTTTCCTGGCTGTCGACTGGTGACCACATGCGGGAGGAGGCGTTCCAGTCACCCGCGATGATGGAGTGCTCGTAGCTGGCGTCCGCCCAGGCGATGATGTCCACGTCGGCAGGTTGGTCGCCCGTGGGGTGGTAGATGCTGGCGACCAGAGTGTCCACCCCCGCGATGCTGATGGTGCAGGCGCAGGCTTCCAGTGATGATTGTGGCAGCTGGACGGCCGCTGGATTGAGGGATTGTTTTGCCCAGATCAGCGTGCCGCCCCCCTGACGCCCGTCCGCTCGGTCCCGCCTGAAAACATCATAACCCTTGGGGGAACTAACCTTCGACTGTGGGGTCAGCCAGGTTTCACAAATGCAGACTATGTCCGGCTTGGCCTCTTCCACTAGCAACTTCGTCTCTCCGATTTTCTGCCGGAGACTGCGGACGTTGGCGAGCATGATGACCAATGCCATGATGATGGTGATGGCAGGATGGCTGCAGGACCGTGGTGGTGTTGGCCTAGACATCGTGCACCAGGTTCAGGTCCATGCCGGAGGTGGCTGGTGCTTCGTCCAGCAGCTTCTGGTAGTTGTGCAGGTCCAGCAGCAGCTTGGCGTCCTGGCTGAGGGTCTTCTCCGTGCGGCCGCCCAGCTTCCACAGAATGTCCCACAGCGATGGATTGGCGGTTGTGGTGGCCAGGTTGTGGATCCGCTCGGCAGGAACCTTAACATCAAAATGACAGTTACCTACCTGACTGACGATGATGGGCAGCTGGTCCAGGTGTTCCGGGTTGGGAACGGTGGCCTGGATCGCCTTTGTGACAAAATCGCACACAAAAGCGATGGTTTTGGCGATGATGTCCTCCTCCGGCTTGCCCTTGACGACCTGGCTGTAGCTGGCGGGGCCCACTGGTTGGCTGGCGGACGGCCTGGTTGGTGGTGGCTGGATGGGCGGTTGCTGGGCAGCAGCCGCGTTGACCTTCTCCAGGAGCGATGACTGCTTCTCCAAAAGGACCGGACAGCTGCGGGAGATGGATGGGTGGTCCCCCTGGCAGTTGACGCACTTGGGCTGGTTTTGGCACCGGAGGCTGCGGTCCATGGTGACTGGGCACTGGGCAGTTGGTGAGGCCGCAGATGAGGCAGGCAGGCAGGCTGGAGCATTTGGACTGGTGGTGTCCAAACTGCTGGCAGCGGTAGCACTTGATGGGCTCCACCCCGCCGTTGTTGGGCTCCTCCGCGCGGTGCTTGGTGTGGTGGATGTAGACGCCGTTGGACAGCACCCACTCCAGGTCCTTGGCGCTGGTGAGCTTGACGCTGATGAGTGGCAGTTTGACGCTGACCCCGTCCTTCCACTTGGTGAACCGCCGGACCCCGCAGACGCTGGTGATGTAGTTGCCCTCCAGTTCCTCCTTGACCTCCGCCTCCGTGATGCTGGTGCTGACCCCCCGGATGATGACCTCGTACCGCTGGGCCCGGCGCGGCTTGTAGTTGTCCGGTGGCAGGATGTTGAACTTGTCCCCAAGCCCGTTGGGGATGGCGGCCAGGTTGAGCAGCTGCATGGCATCCGGATGGCTGGCTGGCAGGACCGTGAACCCGTTGTTGGACGGAGCCACGTAGCGCAGTGCGACGCGGCCCATGGTGGCTGTGTGCAGCTCGTCGATGAACTGCTTCTGCGTCCAGGTGCCGGAATTTGGCTGAAACAGAAAACTGAGGGGAGGGGTTGTTCGCTTGGGTTGCGTGGCGCGCCGTTTACGCTGCACCACTTGGAATCCATCCTCGTCCACTTCCGGTGATGACTTCGACGGTGGCGGTCGTGGTTTCTTGGTCTTCTCCACGTCCATCGGAGAGTCGCGCTTCCGCTTGTGGGGCTCCTGGGCAGCACCTGAAACAGAAGAATCAGTGGCTGCACTAGCCTTGGTCCTGGAGAGGACCGTTGGGGCGTTCTGGGCATTCTTCTTGGCCGTTGTCAGCTTTCCGTCGAAGGAGTGTCGTCGTTCCAGTGTCAGGTGGGCTTGCTTGGTCGCTTGTTTGGTGGATGGCTGCTTCGTCTGGCCTGGCTTGGTGGCTGCAACGGTTGACGGCTTCTTAGTCGTAGTCTGGGCGGATGGCTGGGAGGTTTCTGGTCCTTTGTCCTTGGCGGCAGAATCAACTGAAACAGGAAAAGCCTTAGTCAAATCATTGGCCGCACTGGCCTTTCAAATTTGAATTTGTCATTTTCCCGCCTAAATATAACTTTTTGGCGGGCAAGCATTCTATTGGCTGAATTTATAGCTCCGCCCACCAACATTCGTTCGCTAAACCTTAAATCCGCAGTGTGAATAAAACGCTAAACCTTAAACCTTAAATCATAAACCTTATATAAACCTTAAACCTTAAAATCCTTAAACCATAAACCTTAAACCTTAAACCATAAACCTTAAACCGCAGTGTGAAGCGGGCATTAGTGTTTGAATTAAAATTTGTTTAAAGTTTTTAAAACCAATATATATATTATATATTTTTTGAAGTCCGGGGGAAAGAGAGTCCGTTGGTACCAAATTTATTAAAATCGGTTCAGCAAATGACTAACTTTCTCTAGCTAGGTACATACTTTGCGGCTTGCGCATTATATGTCCCTATGTGCATGAGAAGTATCACTACATCGCTGTTTGAGTATTACGTAATTTAACCGTATGTTAAAGAGATAAATAAATGGCTTGATTGGTATGAATCGACCATTATTCGTGTTTTTATTACTATCTAATGATTTTCAATGCGTGATACTGTAAAGTCTGATCAGAAATTGCTGAACCCTGAGACAACTTACAGGTGGCGTAATTACTGTTTCTTTTTTTTTTTTTTTTTTTTTTTTTTTTTTTTTTTTTTTTGTTTTTTGTGTTTTTTTTTTATTTTTTTTTTTGTTTTTTTTGTTGTTTTTTTCGGGGGGGTTTTTTCGTTTTCTTCTTTTTTTTTTTTTTTTCTTTAGTTCTCCTCTCTTATTTATTTCCCCTCGGGAGGTCTATATTTTTTCTGTTTGCCGTGTTCTAGAGAAACTGATTATTTATATTTTTTATATTATGTTTTCTCTATTATGTGGATGTCAGAATAGAATAGTTATGTTGATACGTGTAATAAAAATTCAGTTTGTTATGTAGTTCATTGTGTTTTTACTACTAAGTTATTAACTATACTCTTAATGCTTATCATTAGTTCTTTTTTTTTTTTTTTTTTTTTTTTTTTTTTTTTTTGGTTATTGTGTGAATATTTTTGTCGGGTCTTTTATGGATTTTAAGCTGTTCATACTCGTCCTTGGGTAGCCCCCCCCCCCCTTAAGCACAGTTTGCATCATAACGAAGATAAGACCGCTTCAGATGCCAGTCGTTCGTCACTAGCAGAATTAAAAGACTTCATAAAAGGCTGTTAATGTTGACTGATTCGGAGTGGGAGTGCACTATTTTGCAGAACCCGGAAGAATTGGCTTCTGGATGGGTTGGAGCACTTTTTGATCTGACTTCATGCTACGAAGATTTCTCGTTTCTGGGCATCTGGCAATAGCTCTCAGCCCGTTAGTCGCTTTAAGGTGGTATATAGTTACGTTTTCGCAGATTTTTTCATTGCTATATTTTGTAACAATTAATGAATCAATTTACAAGTGGTCTTCTGCTCATTATCAACCAACTTATTTTCTACAAAATTGCATTTTTTCAAGTGTCGGTAACACTCATATCGTACACACCAACTATTTTGGAAGCTGAATAATCATTCATAAGCGTAGTGAAGCTTATCAGCTCAATTTTAGGCATTTTTCCATATATATATTTCATTATTTCTTCCCTCTAGTAAATAACGTCCACATACTGTCAAGTTATTTATACATATGTTATATGTCACACTTATGTGTTGTTCACGTTGTTGTATGCCAAACTAAGCGTACTGATTCAGCATATTTTTTTTTACTGTGACCAAAAGTTAGCATCAAATTTTGCTAGAAAGTCAAGAAAAGACAGTTTTCATGACTTTGATGGGGTCTAACTAAAAAAATATTCAACCTTTTCACTCAGTTCGAAAAAGGTATCGGGGAAATTTATTTGGCTACTGTAAAATTTGCTTTCTTTGCATTTCCATGAACCCGTCAGGATATTCGGTACTTCAACTAAAATCACTCATTGTGCTCAGAAATGACGGATTTTTTAAAATTTTAAACTCAATCAACTAGGGCCTCAATGGGGTCATTTAATAGTACACTAAGCACAATGTGTCCTTAACCGCTGATAAAATGGCGGACAAAAGTCTAAAAAATGCCATTTCATGAGACATGCCATTTGAAAATACCATTTCATGCAGAAAATTTGCAATTTTTGAAGGGGTTTATTAACTGCCAAAGTGCCAAGGCTTTTGGCTACTCCAACGTATACTTACCAAATTTTCTAGATATAATAGATACATACCGGACTTTATAATTTACAGGACATACATCTTTGTAACTTATTTTGTCAAATGGTTTTTTGTATTTTGTGATATTGGCATGAGAATTCAGAATTGGTTTAAAAATCTTCAAAGTTACCGATCGCCTAGTACGACTAACAGAAATATGTCATATTTTAGCTGAAAATATTCTTAAAATAAAACGGGTTAGACCTTTTTTGAATAGCGTTTCTGAGTATATATGTAGTGTAGGAGCCACAAAAATTTACATACAATTTTTCAAGTTCTCTAAAAATACACGAAAAATACTGTTTTTGAGCCATAAAGTGACCGTAAAAGTTAGAATCAATTTTAACCTAAGCTCAAATATTGCTGTCTAGATTTGCAATGTCTGCGCCAAATTTCATTTTGTTCGATCAAGTATTTTTTGAATTATTGCAAAAACTTCGAAAACGTAACTATCACCTTAACTGCCAGCTCACTTCTACATAGATTGTTCTTGAGCATCATGTGATGATTTCTGCGTTTCAGATTGTGCAGACCAGACTTAGATGAGTCAGAAATATCTAGTCTTCGTTTATGGTACGCTGAAATGCGGACAGCCGAATAATTATTTATTGAAATATCCGGTGGAAGGAGTGGCGAAATTTTTGGGTTCAGGCAAAACTGTTCGAAAATACCCGCTGGTGATCGCTTCCAAGTATAACATTCCGTACTTGCTTGACAAAGCCGGCCGTGGTCATGTAAGTGGGTGGTTTTTAAAACCATAGGTCCGTTCTGCAGGCAAAATTAGCAAAAATTAAAAGTATGATATTGGTCTAAAAAGGTGTTTGTACGTTGTCTAAGCTGAATGGGTTTGAGCTAGTTCTCAGCTTAGCCGATTTAGTGTAGTCCATCGCAAGATGTAATTTTGATTTAGGCTAATAATTTCAGAAGTAGCTCGCTAAGATTTATTGTACAGCGTATTCGGATTATAGTCATAGAGATTACAGGGTTTTTTTGTGCAAAACCCTGTGCAAATGCACACTTTTTTAAAATTTTGCACACAAAAATTAAAATTTTGCACAATAATGCACAGTGCCCGATGGGCCTGGGATATGCTCAAAATGCACTGTTTTTAATGCCAAATCGAAAAAAAATTCTGGGGGATGCCGCCCCCAGACCCCTGCATCTACTGGCATAACTGGCGGCATTTTTATACTGCTTCTTGGCAAAAGGCACAATGATTTGCGTAATTGCTGTTCAAATTGCTAGAGTTTTATTTTTCTAAAAATCGTGTTACACATTGTCAAAAACCATAAGTCTCTAGCTCCCCAGACCTCCACAAACTACGGCATCTACTTTTCTAAACTAAATTGTCTCACGAAGTGGGGGGAATTGCTTTGCTCCACCCATTCTGAAAATTTCCTAGATCTGCCACTGATATGATTTTATGTATGTATATATATAACGTAACAAGGGCATACATACCAAGGGGGGATGGTGAAAATTTCCGCCCCAATTTTTTCCAGTAAAATTTTACACAAGGGACCCCCATTGAATGGGACCCCCCACAAGGGACCCCCATTGAATTTCATGGCCCGGCCAAAAAAATTTCCGTTTCGTTTTTTATTACCAAATTTTGCCCGAAAAATAAAAAATTTCTACATTTTCAGGGGAATGCCGCCCCAGATCCCAGCAATGACCTCGAACAATTCGTAAACAGTTGCTGATGAAATGTTTTTCAATGCAAAATTTATTTCAAAATTCTATATATAAAAGCTCTGGCTTCGTGGGACTGCCCCTAGGCACCGCAATCACCCAGATTCGCCAACAAAGTGTTGCTTAAAGTTGCTTTTTTAATGAAAATTTTATTTTAAAATTCCACAAAAGCTGCGGCTTTTGGGGGCTGCCGCCTCCAGACCCCCGCCAGTTATGGCACACACATTTTTGCAAGATTAATTTAAGGAAGGTGGGTCGGCTTCCCTACGCTCAAAAAATTTCTTGGATCTGCATCTGACAGCCATTGTGCTAATGCCAGTAATTTCCAATATTTAGAATTTCAGCACACCAACATAAACATAGCAGCAACCAGCAAGGGTGTACATATATACCCAGGGTGGACGGATGGTGGGAATCTCCTCTTTTTGGTTTTTATGGTCCGGCCGCAAAAATTTTCTGATATATACGTCACTAATTGACCAAATTTGGCATAAAAATCAAAATTTTTCCCATTTTTTGTGGGGGCTGCCGCCCCCAGGCCCAGACCCAGACCCCTGCGACTCTGTGGCTTACTAAGCCTTGCTATTACATATTATCTTTCATCAAAGCCTATGCATGTATACACGAGTACATTATGCTGCATTTGCATGTCTACACGAGTATATTATGCTACATTTACTTGTGTTGTATACACTGTCTGATGTGACGTGACTTACTATCTTGTGTTTTAATTTTTCTGTCGGAAAAAATTCTGATGCGTCTCCAGTTGACCAAATTAGGTCTGAAAATTAGAAAAATCGCCAACATTTTTATGGGGGCTGCCGCCCCCAGACCGCTGCAACTTTTTGTTTTAGTAATGTTGCGTTTGTAAGGCGTTTTATGAGTGTTAAAATTGCTAAAAAATGCCTTTTCACCCATTACAAAAAAAAATCGAAAAGTCATTCAAAATTTGTTCTAGGTACGCCAGTCGTCACTGATACGTACGTACGTACCTCTAGAGGTATAAAAACGCTTATATTAGCTTCTATATAGGTGAAGAAAACGCATTTACAGTTTGCACAGAAAAATAAAATTTTGCACACTAAAATTAAAATTTTGCACAATTATGCACACAAAATTTTTTGAAAAAAAAACCCTGATAGAGAAGGCGAGATTTTTAAAACAGAAAGATTTGTGATTTTGATTTTGAATATTGAATTTGAAAAAGATTTTGAAAAACAGATTTGTGTTTCCATACTTTCAGTAAAATAAGTAAAAAAATCACTCCTAATGAGTTTTTAGTAAGTACATCTTCCTCGTGATTAAGCAGTCTTTTATGCTTATTTTTCATTATTTTAGCATGTAGTAGGCGATGTATACGAAGTGGATGCCAGAATGCTGAGTGTCCTCGACGAGCTGGAAGAACATCCCACCTATTATCAGCGGCGACTGGATCGCATCGAAATGGTACCCGACTTCCGACATCCACACGCCAACCTGGACGGTCAGCTTGAGTGCTGGGTCTACTTTCTGCAATCCTACAGACCACAACTGCTTGAATTGCCGTTTCTAGAAAATTATGACACTAAAGGACCGCATAACAAACCTTACGTGGAAAGGTATCGTCGTAATTTACCACACTATGACCCCGTAGCGGACGTGCAGCACTAGCTTTGATTAAAATTAGCTGGTTCGATTTTTTGTGGTTTTGCCTAATTTTAAATTTAATGTGAAAATTTTATTATTTTTATAGTTTTCAAAAATGCATTTTTTAGTTGTCTTTTTGATTTACAAAAAATGTCAGCTGATGAATTCAGTATTCAATTCAGTTCATTTATTAATGATCTTGTAAAGCCCATTTTTTACCGGTTGGAACGGACTGGACTAATGTTAGTTCGAAGTTTAGGAATGGAAATCTGACGAAAAAAAATGACATGAGTCATCTGCTCAGTTTTTGTCTGGATTTTCCCCTGCGTCGTTAAAAATATTCCCTTTCACCGGACTAAACAGATTCAAGTTGATTCATTCAATTCAATTCAATTCATTCATTCATTCAATTCAATTCATTCGATCATTCAACATACATGCTAAACATTAGCATTTGCAAAAGTGTTTAGTATTAGACTCAAAATCAGCGCGTTAACATTCGAGTCCGTGTAGTCCAGGATTACGGAATGACTGACATTTTTAAACGTGATTTTTAAACCGTATGGTCGGAACCCTTTTAGTCCAGTAAATGCATTTGCTTTGTGAACTGAGAAGCAAATTTGAGAATTGACTTTTCGTTATTTTTATCAGTTCTCTGTCTTAAAGCCCTCTGTCTGTACTCTGTGTGCATTAATTTATCTGTGCGTTATTTTTATTTATGTTATCAAAATGCCGCGCCCAGCCATATTTTGATTCTTATTGTATTATTTATTGCTAAAATGCTAAGTATTCTCTTGAGCTCGTAAAAATATGTGAGGAAAGATACGGGAATCCGAAAATTTGTGGGAGGGTTTTGAAATTAGTGTGGCCTTGAAAATTTTGGCTAAGGTCTACTCTAAGGGCAGGATATTCATTAGTCATAATTTTATATTCATTGATTTTGATAAGGTCAATTTGATTTGATTTGGCTCCCCTCCGAAACTAACATTTTCTTTACGGTTTTTAGCGTTACGATTTGCATAGCAGAATTGCAATTTCGTATATCAAGAGTATCTATTTGTGGTTTTTGACGGTAGCAAACCCTCTGGAAGCTAAGATTAAATTGGCATATATACATTCGCTTGTAATTTGCATGTTGCATATATTTTAAGGTATTAAAGTATTGAATGTTGAAATCCTCATTCAGTAACTTTTGTCCTAAAGGACGAAACAAAAAGTGCTTCGTAAAGTTTACCGACCCAGAGAGACAAACAACCATAACCGACACAGATCCTTTGTAATTTAATGTTTTGCATAAGAAACTATAATTGTATGATCAAAAAACGACTCCGTTTTATTCAGTATGGATTTTGGTTGGTTGATATTGTTTTTTTAGTGAAGAAACGACTTGCCTTGATGATATTTATGCAGACTGATGAATTGCTGACTTTCCCTTTTGTTTGTTCCAATTTATTTATTCTGTGGTGCTATTTTTGCTCATTGATTAGACATATTGCAAACTTTGATACTCTCATTATCCTCAAGCTGGGCTCATTTTTTACCAAATTTTATGTATGTTTCATATTGTTCTGCAGGTTATGATGCAAGATTACAATGGAAAACTTACTACGTTGTTTTTATTTTTAGAGTGTCTTAGAAAATACTGCTGTCTAGTGAAATACTAGTGTCTACCAGTGGCGGATCTAGAAATTTTCCATGGGAGGGGGGGGCTCGGACTCCGATAGGCCCCCCGACCAATAGGCCCCATTTTTTGCGTTATAATGAAATATCATTTGAAATGTGTTAAAATGCACTTAAATGCGATTATAACGCACGAAACTACACATATTAACACATTTCGTTAAAAAACAAATTTTTTGGACCGAATTTTCAGTGAACGTAAAATTGGAGTTCAAAACACCTCAAATTACAAAACCGGCGAGGCGGTGAGGTTGCTAGCGAATTGAAAACTGTAAGAAGATTTTTGGCACTACGAACCATAAATTTACTTAAAATGTCAATTTTACCCCACTAAAACAACTTAAATGATATACGTAACAGTGTATTAGCAAATACATAAGTAGTGCACAATGCACAAATATGTAGGCACATACGCTTCCATGAAAGACAAAAGCAAGGAACAGGAAAGCCATAAGGCAGGGGTCTGGGGGCGGCAGCCCCCAGAACAAAATTTGAGAAAACTTTTTATTTTTAGGCCGATTTTGATCAATTGGAAACGTAGCGGAAACTTTTTCCAGCCAGGCTATAAAACCAAATGGATGGATCCTTGTGTAAAATTTTAGGCGTTAAAAGTTTCTGGGGAGGGAATTTCCCCATTAACCTCTTTAACATTAACATTAACGATTGTATCAAGACGTTGCTCAGAGTAAGCCCCCAAGCAAAACAGTAAACGAATCACCTATTCCACAGCCGGCTATAAGGGCCTATTCAATAGTCATCGAAGCAATATGGAGAGGGGCCTACCTCAGCAAGCTACAACTACAGGGGCCTAAATAGGCCCAAAACCAACAGAGATAGGGGCCTACCTAGTCCACAGCAGACTACAACTACAGGCGCCTAAATGGGCCCAAAACCAACATAGAAAGGGGCCTACCTAGTCCACAGCAGACTACAAGGGCCTAAATAGGCCCAAAAGCAACATAGAGAGGGGCCTATTTAGCGCATAGTCGGCTACAAGGACCTAAATAGGCCCTAAAGCAACATGTAGAGGAAACTATTTAGTCCACAACAAGCTACAAGGGCCTAAATAGGCCCTAAAACAACATGGAGAGCGACCTACATGTATGCGCAAGTCGGGGGCCTATCGGCCCTTCGGGTCGATAGGCTCCCGACTCGATAGGCTCCTCGACCCAATGGGGGAGGGGGGGCTCGAGGCCCTCCCCCGCCCCCCCCCCCCTAGATCCGCCTATGGTGTCTACCTGCAGTATATAGTAAAAACTGTCAAGAAGGGCATGTGATACGTATATACGCTAATGGAAATTGCAGGGCGTGTTTTTGTTGTTGCTGAATTCGGTATATTTTATGCAACCTGGTTTCTTTCGTTTTATGCTTTCGTGTTGGTTTTTGTATCGACAAATGCTAAATAAATAAGATTGCCATCAAGTTTCGTGTGTGCTGTTGTAAACAAAAATTCACGCACTATGATTATGCGACTGTGAAGGTGATAGTGTAGTGGTTAGTATTCTGGATGGCGAAGCGAGCGAATCTCTGTCGATTTCCGTCGCCTGCATTCTTTTATTTTTTCAAAAACAAATTCCCACAATAGTCAAAAATACTATTGTTGGGTTTTCCGTATATTGTAGTAGAAAATAAGACGATGTGATTCATTGTAACAAGAGTACTGTAATTATCACTATCGCAATATGCAATGCATTTGTGCTTTATACCTAGCATACTGCAATCTTTTTAGCAAACGTAACTTTTATTAGGACCTGCACCTGCACTGGATTAGATCAAGTCCCTACGTTAACTTTCATAACGCAACCTTTACCAAAATGCGTAAAATAAGAAAGCAATTCTCCATAACATGTGTTTGAAAATTTTTTGTTGCTGTGCTGAATATAAGTAGAGTTAAGGACGCAGTTCACACGAGGGCGCTTGCATGGTGTACGCTATGGCCCAGTGCCGGGCGCATTCTATTATTAGAACATTCACACTGTCTGCTACGCCTGCTCATGCGCCCCGTTAGTGCGCCCGCTGATGCTCCATGGCGTGCGCGGCGTATGTCATGGCGTACCTACGCCATGGAGCAAAATGCGCCCTCCTGTGAATAGGCCTTCATGAAAGTATGTAAATTAAGTCGGGCAACAATCAGTTTCATGTGATTTATATACTCACAGCGTGTGCTTTATTTTGGGACAAAGTTTATTTTTTGTTCCTTTTCATGTTTTTCATGGGTATCTCTTGTTTCCACAGCTACAGTGCCGTAGGTTTCGTCCGCAGCACCCCGTGGGAAATCTAACACTGGCCCTTGTCCGTCTGGGCGTTTTGATGTGCTTTCATTTACCTAAAAAGTTTAACCAAGGCAGTTACAAATGGTGTTACTGTTAAAACTGAAACTGCAATGCAATCTGCAATTTGGGGGAACAGTCTCATCCACGTGTAATGTTTTTCACTCGACGAGATCCAGAATGTGAATGTGGATTCCACATGACGATCAAGTTAGTTTTCCACGTACCTTACTACAATGACAGATTTGAGAAGTGAGCACATTATTCTGTAATATATACATATATATAACCTTACCTGACTACACAATAAAATGCCAGTTAAAAACAATATTAAAGCACGCATCGCTCCTATCGAAGGGAAAATACAGCCTGCATCTATCAGGAACAAAAATTATAAATCATACACAGCTGCATTTATAGCCATATTTTGATGACGATGTTTTTAAATAAGCTCTCTCGTGAATGCTATAATGATATGTCTACTTAATGTGAGACAGTTGACGTATACCATACAATTTGTTTTTAAAGCAAATTATTACATAGCTTTCAACTGTCTGTCATGTAAATTCGATTCTGATATGAAATTAAACCATTTTCGGCGTCATGCAGCTGCAATTTGCATTTGCGTCAGACTTGACTTTTGAGTGAAACGTAAGAAGAGTAACTTAGCCCAACAGGTCTTTAATTTTGATTTTGAATATTCAGTGTGCTGCTAACGTTAAACTGGTCATGTGCGGAGTGTGTTTTACACGTCCGCCACCGTTACATTACACCCGTCACCTACATTTCACCTACATACCTACAGTTTTGCTCCCTTGCTTTCTTTAGTTAGTGACTGAGTTTGTGTGAATTCCGCCGTTACATAGATTTTAGAAAAAACTGCAAAAGAATGCTTTCCCAGGATTCGATCCTGCAGCCTTCGGTTTAAGAGCGCAACATCTAACCACTACACCATGCTGTGGTCTTCTATGCTAGAGCTAACGACATGAAGTAGTGCAAACTGTAAATGTTTGTTATTGGAAAGCATAAACAATACGCGTGGATGTGTTCCATCAGTTTACGTTAAAGTAAAGTTCGGGTCATTTGCTAAAGTAGAAGCTGATGTACACTACATAAGTGTACTAAAACTTATTCCATATGGTGTCCGTCTTCATAATTTTTGAAACTTTGCCAATGAAATGTTAACTATGTACATACATAACAGCCTGTGCCACAAGGTTTTGCAGTCTGATTAGCTGATAGAGATTTAAGCATGCATCAACAATTACTTAATTAGCGCTGCCCCAACAGGTTTACGGTGGCCTCTGGCAAATGTACTTGAAAATTAAAACTTTATGCTTACTGAAGGATTTTGCCGAAAATTGGGCTTAAACATTGTTATATTGTATGTTGCTGTAGTTACAAACTATATAGTATGTGCATTAAGATTTCGTAGGTAGATCCCTTCTATGAAGTTCATGTAATAGTACGTACAACCAAGAGTACATAATATGTACTCGCGGTACAACTTAGATATCTTACTGAAGAAGAGTGAGACACAGAGACAGAAGAAGAGTCTACTAAAAAGTATCAACAGGATAAACGTGTACGTTTGTGTGTAAGGTACTAGGTAGGTACGTACGTATGTCTGAAGAATACTAGGTAGGTACGTACGTAATGTCTGAAGAATATGGTTGACACTACAATTTATCTTATTTTGTAAATTGGTGCTAATAAAGCTTAATTAATCGATAATTTGGCTGGCTCACCATCACCAGACAAGTGAAATAATATTTACTTGAAACAATACATAACATAACTTAACAAACAGGGCCCGATTGCTCAAACCTACAATTGTTACAATAATTGTATCAATTGTCTGTGGTGTTCGGTTGCGCAAAGACTTACAACTGTTATAATTGTTCGTAAGTCTTGTGATGCATATTTCATATGCGATGCTGTTCACAAATGCAAAATTTTCACAATTGTTACAATTGTAACATTTGCGAAAATTTTTGAAATTTCGGTCTATTTCCAACAAATGTTCTAAAAGTTGTGCAGAAACATTTGTACATCCAGATTTGTAACATTTGTGAACGATTTCATACAAGCTTTTTTTGTTCCGTCAGTCTTTTTAAGTGACAATATACTTCAGTATTATGTATTATTTTAAGTTTCTCTTTACATAAAAAGATTTCTGAGTTTATTGTTAACAATTTTAACTAATTTTTGTGTCTTGTCTTTTAGTAAGCTATATCATGATGAGCAATTTGACTTTAACTTCGGCCACTCAGTTTTCACAAACGTTTGTAAATTTTCACAAACGTTTGTGAAATTTCACAATTGTAACAATTGTAGCTTCGATCATTGCATTTTATACACCAAGTGACTTACAATTTAACAATTCTAGCTGTGGAACCCAAAAATTTCACAATTGTTACAATTGTAACAATTGTAAGCATAAATGGAATTAAATTTGAAATTTTTCAATTACAACTGTTACAATTATTGTAACAATTGTAATCCCAAAATATTTCATAATTGAATTTTTATATGCACATTTCAAGGATAATGTTACAATTGTAACAATTGTACCTCTTGTGAAAACTTACAATTGTTACAATTGTAACAATTCTAGCTCTTGTGAAAACTTACAACTGTTACAATTGTAACGCTTGTAAAATTTCACAATTGTTACTATTGTAAGACTTGTAATGTTGAGCAACAGGGCCCAGGTATAGCATCCAATTCTGTCCATTATGAGATTATCTTGTTTATTCACTTATGTCTATTTTCATATCTCCAGGAAGAGACTTCGATCGTATTTTGTCGGGTATAAAAGTAACACTGGCTTTTCGGTGACGTCTGTCCTTATAAAATAGCCAGGATGAGCGAATGAGCAATGCGAAAAAGTGAACCATTGAAATTAGCGATGCGCCCAGCCAGAGACCGAAAATTCCACCGATTAAACCAAAGGTTTCGTTGAATTCCAATCGTCTGACTTGCTCCACAGTCTCCACTTCGCGAGATAAAAATTGCATTTGGATTTCAAAGGTGTTACTGCGCATCGTCGGGGCTTTGATTTTTGTCACCGAATAACTGTAATCCGTATACTCACAAGGATAAGTACAGATTTGGTCCGACGAGATCGCGTTGTTAAACTTCTCCAGTTTTTCCAAAACGCACCACATGTCACATAAGCTGTAATTTTCAGGCACTAACTTGTGCAGTTGTCGGATTTGAGCAAAATTACATGGATTAGTTAATTTAAAATCAGGATTGAGTAGTTTTAAAAACGGCAGCTGGCAAGTTAGATTAAGAAAGTGCAGTTTATCAAAATACCGGTTTTCCCAATTGCAATTATTTATGGTATAATCAGAAAAATATTTTGTTTTCGGGTCGTCATTGCAAAACGGACTAAATTCTTTCAGCAAAATTCGTTCGCGCTGACGAATTTGATAAAATACAGCTTCTTTGTCGTGTAAAAATTGCGGATCTACCCATTGCGGTGTCTGATCTAAATCTTTGTTAATTCCCACGACGTAAGAATGATCATAATTTTCTTTCGGGACAATTTCTGTTTCATTCGTTGTAGCATTTTCTATTTTTTCAAGTTCTATTGCGGGCCATAGATAAACAGCCACACGAAAACTGCCGAAATTGGCTTCTGCATCGGCAAAGATTGACTGAGGCTTGAGGGAATAGCAAGCCCCGAACATGTTCCAAGTGACATGAAAAATATCACAGCAATTCAGTGATTGCCATGCACCACTCCTAAAAATGAAATCAGAATATTTAAACAAAGCAAAACTGGTGATCCTAATAAAAGGCTAAGCTGCTGCAAGAAAGATTAGAAGTGACCACTGGGCACTGACCATTCAATTCAAACATGTTATATATATCTGCCTTTATTTGTAAATGTCGATATTTTTGTGGCCCCGGAAGCAGAGATGCACGGGAGCAATCGGCGAAGGGGGGTGCCCGACTCCCCACGGAGAGTTGAGGAGAGGAGTCATGTTTTTGGTTTGATTTCCAGCGAAAAACCGGAAAACTTTTGCACTTTTTCGATTTTTTTCCTGACTTATTTTTGGGACACTTTTTGGCTTTAAGCCGAAAAATTTTTGCAGTTGTTTACTCATTTTTGGGGTTATTTTTGGCTGCAGCCTAAAAATTTTTTGCGATTTTTCAATATTTTATTTAATTTTAGTACACCTCCTACCCCATCATGTATGTGCATCTATGGCCGGAAGGATTGCGCATTTACATGATAATCAGAGTCTTTGAATCATGTGTATTTTAGAAAAGGTCGAATTTCTAGTGTCAATTAACACTGCAAGGGCAGACAGGTCGCTTTTCACAGTAGACCGAACTGTTGCAAATGCTAAATTTTGCGAGACGCAAAATTATAGGCTACGGTTAGCGCAGGCCTTGAACCCTTGACTTTCTTGGTTATCACTTATCAGTACTATTTCTATTAACTGATCTAACGATTAGCATTAACCGGGGCCTCGATACAGTCAGCAAGTACCATGCAGAAGTACTTTTTAAATTTAACTTAACATTTTTAAAACTACTTTCGTTTCTATGGTCGTAACTCGCTGATTAACATTCTCTTGGTTGCTAGGGGGCTAGGTTAAAGAAAATTACGTCAAGACTCTAGACTAAGTTTAATAGTTTTCAAATTTATCACGTCATTCCTATTTTTTCAATTCATTCATAAGTAGGAGCCTCCTACATAAATTATGTTTTATTATGTCTTAATATCAAATTCACTAATAGAAGCGTGGAAGCCAGACAGGCAGACAGTGAGTTCACTGTTTACTACGTTTGTTCAAAAGACTGATCTTTAAATATAATATAGACAGTCAGCAAAAAAATCAGATATGGTGTTGGGGGGGTGTTGGGGGTGGGTTTGTTGTTTTTTGTGTGGGGGTTTTCTGGGTGTGTCTGGATGTTTTTTTTTTTTTTTTTTAATTATTTTTTGGTATTTTGTAGTTGATTTTATTATGAATAGTATATTATATTATTTTGTTTTTCTTGTGTTATTATTTTTTTAGTTTGTTTTTTTTTTTGTTTGCGAGTATATATTATGTTTTTTCTTTTTTTTCTTTTTATCGCATCGTTTTGTGTGTGTAGGGATCTCCGCTGATTTGTACTGTGTAGATGACTACTTGAAGCTCTTCTGTTTAGAGGGGGGGTTTCTTCTTCTATATAGAGAAGCTATTATGTACTCTTGATATCGCATACCCCACCACCTGCATAATTACAGGTCTGCGTCATGCAAAGGATCGTTATAAGAGATAATTTTAAGACGTCAGCAGATCCCAAGCTGTCCCGTGATAGACCCGCCTTTAACACTCGTCGTGGGCCGTGACGAGGCCGTGGCGATTGTCTAGTAAGAAAAGGGGCATAACGCAAACTCAAGTTGCACCATTACGTGCAACACAGTAACACACTCGTACAATAATTGTACCTATGTGTACAGCCCCTCACAGTGTTCTGTAGCTAATATTCGTTCAATACGAAGAGTAGTTATCAGTTAGAGCTTGCTCTTCGGCTGGGCAGCTTTTTCCCGTATTATTTCTGTCCCTACTGCTTGCTTATGCGCCAATGCCCTGTTATTGGATTCTAAGAATAAACCATCTTCATTTATTCCGTTGTGTGCTTTTACTGCCGATCTTAAGTATCGCAGTCAGGTTGGCGACTGATCACTACTTTGCTGCTAACTTCTAAATTTGCATGGCGAGGGTGCCAGGATCGGACTAAAATCTTCTGATTCTGTAACTCTAAGCCTAAGTTCAGCATAAAGATCACTCGACTTGGCTATAACATCTACAAGTACCTGCAATAGTGGAAAAAATTTTCACAGTCCAGTCCATATTTGTTATGAATATCCATTCGGGCGTCCAGAATGTTTCCACTGAAATTCCTCATAGCCTTGTTATACTCTGACTCCAACTGTGCGCTGGTCTCTTTCAGTAAATAGTCCCAGTCTTTGAATCTCACCACTCCGGTTCCCCATTCAACGGCGTCGATATATGAATACGACAAATCACCACTTTTGATGGCTTCTATGACTTTTTCTGTATGCAGTAGTCTTTCTGAAAATACATAGAAAAAGAATGACGGTTCTGTTTTCAGTCGAATTAGGGTCGATTTGGCATTGTTATAGTTTCCTGATTTTGCCGGCTGAATAGACATATAGCTGTAGAGTCGACCCTAGGTATGATACTTGTTCTTTTGACGACCTACAGTAAAGACGGCAACTGTTCTCTGTAACCGACATTCGGTATCAAGTTAGGATAAAGCTTAGCACACAGTGTTGTACCTTGAAGTCATATAATGCATAAAATTGTTTTTTCATTGTTTTCACAGCACGCCCCTGACTTTGATACCCTCAGCGAGTTTCGTTTAGTCAGCCTGTCCTCGAGCAAGCCCGGAACAGGAGAGCAGCACGCAAAACTGTTTGTAATGCAATAATGCATCAATTTGACAGATGTGACTATTCCTAAAGTTAATTGTAATCTGATTATGCTAGTTTGCTTTACAAACGGCGTTTAATATTTTACAGAACTCTTTGGGTGGATTTCACAAAGGTGGTTTTACTAAACCATTGGTTTTACGTACGCATGATTTGCACGTAATTTCATTACGAAATATCGCATGATTCGTTACGAATTTTGTAGATTTTCTTAAACCATTGGTTTAGCTCAGTTGAAATTTCAAACCTGCAATGCAGCAGGTCTCTGTTTTTCTGAAATTTCAACTGAGTTAAACCAATGGTTTAAGAAAATCTACGAAATTCGTAACGAATCATTCGATATTTCGTAATGAAATTACGTGCTAATTATGCAAAACGTACGTAAAACCAATGGTTTAGTAAAACCACCTTTGTGAAATCCACCCTTTTTTGAAACTTACCCATGTCAGGACAAATGGCCAACATGGGCAATTCAAGTCGATTAGAAAAACTGTAAGTTGTTCTGGTAACGGTGGGCACTTCAAACCCTTCCATGAGTGCCAAAACAATTTGCAGAATACACCCTACAAGTCCACCAACTAGGGCTAGAAGCCACAACCATTTGTAAAAAGTTGTCTTGGCTGTCAGTACATTGGGTAAGGCATGGAATGTTGTAATTTCCAGGTGCTTTTTGTAAAGCTGAAATACCGATACGCGGTCATAAGAAGATTCTTCCATTCATTCACTGCTTTGGCAAGATGAAAGGTACTAGACCATTGAAATGAAACGTTCCACGAGTGTAATCGAATAGTGTTGAACTCTAAAATGTTAAATATGCAAAGAAAAAGCATAGAAACGACAAACAAGGACAAAAGTATCCTGTCAACGACAGAAAGAGTATTGTTTATAGAAAAATATAATACCACTATGCAACCTTGATTTGAATCGCACTTTGCATGTTGTAATGCTGAGTGTCCCAAAGATGTAGTTCCCTGAACGTTTTGTATCACAAGACATGCAGAAAATAACAGCAACAACTTACGGAAAATTTGTTTACAAAATGAATGTTATGCAGAAACGAATCATCTAATGACACTAGTATGGGTAGCAGCAAAATAGACTTGTCAGCGTATTGTTTACAAAAATGTCTTAGAAAATAATTTAGACAAACTAGAAATGGCAAGTTGATGCAAAGTTATTTTTTCAGAAGTAATATTTTAACTGCATAGTTTACAAATAAATAAAGATGTCACACGCATTTACAAACTGCGTAGGTAGTTTTGTGTGCAGAATCATTGCTACCAAGAGTACATAATAGGATCCTATTATGTACTCTTGTTGCTACTAATGCCAAAAACAAATAATGGGCTTTGAAATAAAAGGACTTCATTAGTTCTCTTCATTATCCATAATTTGTCTCAAATTCTATAGTGAATAAGCGCAGATACATTGCGTTTGTGTACTAAACTTTTCATAATCTTACACGATATTACAACTTTCAAGCAACTATGTAGGCTTTGACGAAATTCTCAAGGAATTGACAAATTGGGTGAGCCTACACTGTCATATACGAAGCAATTTTCATCCAGTGAACAAATTTCAAGCAACTAGGTATGTAGTTGTGTGCAATTTTCACCCAACTAATAAGAGTACATAATAGTGTCTCACTCTATATATAGAAGATGAGTAAGACACTCTTCAGTCTGCCTGTGTTCTAGAGCAGGCAGATGTGCTCGTCATTTTCAGCCCACATGTTTAAGTTTCATTGAACATGTAGATGGCCAATCAGAAGAGAGCTCGTGGTGTACGTGCTCCAATCAGCACGTAGGCAGGCATGTCTTCGGTGGTGCTATGGTTACGTGAATGCTGCTTGGACGGAAGCGCATGGGAATATGCGCATGGGCGTCTGAGGAGCACCCTTCTGATTGTCCATCTACATGTTTGAAATTGCAACTACCAATCAAAATTCGGTGTTTTAACTGCCCGCGCAAACGGAAAGTGTCAGAATTTGTATACATTTGTATTGTCGTTATGCTGCCCGTTCACGACATCGTTGTTTTGCTGTTGTATGAATTTTATGCATGAAATGATTTTGTTTAATGAATTCGTAACGAATCACCTGATTTTGCACTTAGAATTGTTACAATTGTAAGACCTGTAGGGTGGATTTCACAAAGGTGGTTTTACTAAACCATGGTTTTTACGCACGTTATTATATGATTTGCATATAGGTAATTTCATTCCGAAATATCACCTGATTCGTTACGAATTTAGCAGATTTTCTTTAACCATGGCGTTAGCGCAGTTGAAGTTTGAAACCTGCCGCACAGCAGGTCTCTGTTTTGCTGAAATTTTAGCTGAGCTAAAACCATGGTTTAAAAAAGTCTGCGAAATTCGGAATGAATCTGGCGATATTTCGTAATGAAATTACGTGCAAATCATTTAAAACGTACGTAAATCTATGGCTTAGTAAAACCACCATTGTGAAATCCACCCGTAGAGTTGAGCAACAGAAACAGGCCCATGATTGTAGCATTTTCACTCGTTTCGTTGTCGACTCTCCTGACCGACTCATCATTTTGCTGTAATATATATGCAGGAGTAAAGTCAACGGCAGTGGTTTGCGTCATTTTGTGTGTGGGTGTAAGTGAAAAACAGTCATTGAAAAACAACAGGGGCATTGAAATCTACCTATGTGTTCTTGAACTGTGTTCTCAGCAATCCATCCACCTGACCAGCAGTTCGAATTTAATTGCTAGATGTGTGAAATATTCTTGCGGCATTCACTGAAAAATTCAACTGCGTAAAAATAGTTTGAAAGTTGCTAAGAATTGAAATTGTGTCAAAAATTACTTGTTTATACATTTTTGCAACTGAAGTTGCTTGCTAAATGCGTGAAAACATTTTATTATCTCGAAAGAAGATTATTCTCATATTTAATTTTATCATAATATTAAGTAAGAATAAAATGCTTTAATTCCCGAGGTTTAATGATCATATTAAGATACAAGGCTAATAAAAGTTGCTATTAACGTTTAATACAGAGAAGCAAGTTTATTTCTATGGAACGGTACCGAAGACGTAAAGCAAAAAATACAATAACCGATACCAGCTGATTCAGCCTAGATATCAGTCTTTTACTAAGCACATTTTAATGTAATAACATCAACTATGTGTTCTGGCCTTATCATGTTTCTTCTTGAGTTCGAGGTTACCGTGAGACTTCCATTGAAATAAAAACAGTTGCGTGTTATCAGAAATTTCAAGGAGGTAAACAACATTGAGGGCAATAAAAATGTTTGATAAATTAAAATTAACGTAAACTTAAAAAATTCAATACATCAAATGATAGAATTAACTGGTATAAAAAATACAAAAGAAAAATTAACTACTGGTTTTATAGTAATAGCGTGTATTGGGTTTCTGCAGTGTAAGGCTGTTTTGCTATGACCCCGACAGGTTAGTGTTTGTGAGTCAGCACTTTTCATTAACGCATTCTATCAGTAACAATCCTAATTAATACGGTGACGATTATCCTTGAGTAAAAATACGAGTTTCTTTAATAACAATGAGAAGTAAAACTTTTCAAGTGACTTGCTTTGTTACCATCTCTTATTTTTAGAATTCACCTGTAATTCAATGTTAAAGTATCAAATTTCGACAAAGTACCATTTTCAGTACCTAAGCAGCAGGGTTGGCAAGTCTCGGGTTTGCAACCGAGACCGAGACCGAGACCGAGACCGAGACCAGGCAACCGAGACCACCCAAACGAGACCTACGAGACCGAGACCAGCCTTTGGGGGACCTTTTTTTAAGTTTCAATTTTGAAAATTTGAGATACTTTGATACGTAAAAATTTAAGTTACAAAAAAGTGACCATTAGGTTAGGTTGTGTTGTATGAGTGTATGACTTCCAAAATTGCGAGAAACTTAACATTATGACCGGATGCATGAGAGTAAGTGATTGACGGTGGCAATACATAGGATTTTTTCCCGCTATTCTGTCAACTTTTGCTATTTTGAAAAGTTTGGCACACTGCTTTCGCATGCCACAGGGCGTTTTATAGTGCATTGCATGTGCATACATATATTGGGACTTTGCAGTCTGACTCGGGTGCCAGCGTAGAATCGTTTGTGCTGGTGCAGTGGTGCTACTATCAGAAGTTCTGATATATAGGTGCATCATCACGGACCAGAAAAATTTCTCCCGCTGACATATTTATATGGGGGGAAGGTTTCATGCCCCAACCACTTCATAGCCCAAAGAGCATTTGATTGCGCCTAAGTTTTTTCAGATACTTAATGTTTTGACATGCGTTTAAAGGTTGGGGCTCAAGAAATTCAATTAAACTGCCACCCGATTCGCGCTTAGTCAAGTTGCAGAAGCCAGCAAATTTTTAATTACAAATCAACTACGAACTTAGCACTATTTGGTAAATGATGGGCAGTATTTTTACTGTTTAACATATGTGTGTTGAGAGGTTCCACATACAATAATGCAACATCGCTAAGTCAGACAACCCATTCTAGCTCAAACTTTAATTAAAAAGTCTAGTTTGTTATACATAGTTTGAACTTGAAGTTACCCCTAGTTTGCTAGTGAACTGACATTCTTCAGCAGTAGACAGTTTTGACCATTTCATGCTTGGGATTCTGTAAAAAAATCTTTGTGATTTTAGAAAATTTTGAAAACTTCAAGTCTCATCTGAAATACCGAGACCACCCTATGGCAGGTCTCGGTTTTCCTACCGAGACCGAGACCGAGACCGAGACCGAGACCAGCCTAGTCTCGGGTTTTTTACGAGACCGAGACCGAGACCGAGACCGAGACTGCCAACCCTGCTAAGCAGCATAATGGTGCCTAGCAAGTGCCATAAGTTAACCAAATTACAATTGAACTGAAGATTGTGTAGTATAAATTATGCAAAAAACTAGTGCTGTTTTGACGGATTACTGTTAGCTCAACTGATGTTTTGCCTTTGGGGAAAAGAAACTCTGCTGTCATAAGTTTGATTGAACTGCATGTTGAATACAATATTTTTAATCTTATCAAAATATAGACTTACATATTAGAATCATTATAGGTTTTTTATTTTTATCACAGAAGAATATTAAAGCAATTTGCTTTACTGTGTTTTTGATCGTCTTAGAGACTGAATTTGTTGTGGCACTGAACGGCAGGTAGGGCGTGGGCTTCCCTTCTGTCGCCAACCTTTTAGCTGGTTAGTTGGTTGGCAAAGTATAATAATTCAGGTAATAATAGTAATCGACTTTCTTGAAAATGCAGTTTAGCTTTATAATTTTTTTGTTATACAGGTAAGATTTGTTAATTACAGTGTTCTGTAACTGTTATATAATTTACACATTGTTAAAGATATCAAAATACCCAGTCAGGCTAACGGCTCGTACATAAAACTAGAGATACTGTCGTAATTTTAGTAAAATTTTAGCGAAATTTTTACATGTAATCATGTTCTGCGAACGCAGGAAATATGTAGTTACGTTACTTACTGAAGGAATAAGTCACTAAATCTATCTTGAAATTGTATTTGTAATGCGAAGGCAAGGCTTTCGGATTTTACTTCCGAGACATTCATCACACAAAGTGCTCTGAATTTCTTTACGTATTGGTTTTGATAGATTGAACAAATTTAGTCCAATCGTATCCTAAGACGTTTTACCGCGGAGTAGCTATGATAGGTTTTGAAGCAATTTGGCATTGTGACATTGCAGCGATGAAATTGGACGCCATGAAGTTAGCAGGTCAACCTGTGCCATCACCCATGCTTGTGTTTAACCGCAACTGGTGTGCAAGTGCATTTATTCGCCATCAAATAGTTACAATGCTGTATTGTTTAGTACTTGTTACATTGTTTGCCAGCAATGTTTTGCCCTTTAGTTATACAGAATTGTTATTTTAGCGGAATCAGGATCAGTGGTTGCGAAAAACTGAAGTGCGAAATTAGAAATAATGAGTTGGCATGCCAAAATAAGTAAATAATTGTAATTTTAAATTCAACTATGTAAGATATTAAGAGGTCTTTTACGTTATACATCATAGACAAGAGTCGCAAAAAACTGAATCTTCTTCTGTGGCTTTATTTGAAATTCTGGGGTAGATTTTACAAAGTTGGTTTTACTAAGTATGGTTTTGCGTACGTTTTACATGATTTGAACTAGGGCAAAAAAGTCAACCCATTTTCATTTAAGTTAAAGTTAAAGTTAAAGTAAGGGCCATTGCTTCAATTTAAGTTAAAGTTACAGTTAAAGTAAGGCTCAGGCATCAATTTAAGTTAAAGTTAAAGTAAGCCGAAAATCAATGACTTTTATATAACTTTTTTAAAATAACGTTAATTTAAAGTTAAAGTAAGGTTGTTTCAATTTAAGTTAAAGTTACAGTTAAAGTAAGACCTCTAACTTTTTTTGGAGTTAGAGTTAAAGTTAAAGTAAGACCCCTATTAACTTATTTAATTTCAGTTAAAGTTAAAGTTTAACTTTTTTGCTCTAATTTGAACATAGCTTCATTACGAAATATCAACTGATTCGTTGCAAAATGTGTCAACTTTTTTAAACGGGTGGTCTTAGCTCAGTTAAGGTTTTAACCCTGCAGCGCAGCAAGTCTCTGATATACCAAAACCAAAACCAAATCATAAGTAAAACCATGACTATGGCTGTAAAAAAACTATGACTAAGTTAAAAATTACCTAAATACTTTTGCAAATTGTTAAACAATAAAGCATCACCAGCGTTACCACAAGTTTTTTGTTAAAAGTTCAATTTTGATAGTTTTATCATGCAGCGAATTGTAAAAATAACAAGGCAATGAAAGAATTTGCTCTGTTGGCTACAAAAGGCTTAGTAATAGGCATGTGTCCCATTCAAAGCCGAGGAAAAACCAAGAGTGGTGGCTTACAGTGGTGTTACTAACAATTTTCTCAGTGGCACCTGTGACATTGACCTTATTTCTTTCATTTGTTTTTGTTCTTTTGTTACTAAGTGCTTTGTTGGCTAGTTCATTTCGTTGATTGCTAAGGCTGTTGGCTTACAGTAGTTTTAGAAAATCATGTTATTGGTGCGTTGTTTTGAAAAAACTTTATTAGCCTTCAGAAAATTTTAATTATAGGTGTCATATATACATTTCAATAAGTCCAGGCCAGGCCGCATTTTTTACTGCCATACATAGTTTTTATCGAATTACTATTAATCTAAAATCTATATACCTTTAATTTGTTTTTTAGTGTCGTTTGTCAAATAGAATTTTCAGCAGCACCAGCGGGCCAGTACAAGTTAACATTGCAACGTTCTGCAAACAATGTCAACCAGTGGTCTCTTCTGATCGATGATTCAACATCTAGCTTGCGAGAAGGGTACGTGATTATTGGCTATTCTTTCTAAACAGCAGGAAGTGTGCGCATACTGTTGCTGCGTCCGTTGTGACTTTTTTTACTTCACCTCCCGCCTTAAGGTGGTAGTTACGTTTTCGACAGTTTCTATAAACGTGCTTTAACTTTTGATTGACTCAATCAAGAGTACATAATAGCTTCTCACTCTATATAGAAGAAGAGTGAGACACTCTCCAGCCTGCCTGTGTTCTAGCACAAGCTGATGCGCTGGTCGTTTTCAGGCTACATGTTGACATTCTATGCAACATGTGACTGGCCAATCAGCGCGTAGATTCCGTGCGTAACACACTTTAGTATATAATCGCTGATGCGTTGATAAGCATTAAGATAGGGATAAAAGCTTAATAATTCATTATTTATGCATAGTCTGCTTGCAAAAACATTAAAAAAGGTTTGCAAATACCTCTAGGGATATTTTGGCAAACTTTCAGCGAAATTGATTGAGAAACTTTTGAGACATAAACTTTTCTGAATTTCCTCAAAGTTTCTCAATCAATTTCGCTGAAAGTTTGACAAAATATCCCCAAAGGTATTTGCAAACCTTTTTTAATGTTTTTACAACCAGACTATGAATAAATAATGAGTTAGTAACCTTTATTCCTATTCCGTTTTATGATTGGAGCACGTGCACAGGCGTCTGCGAATCAGAGAATAGAAGCTCGCTTCTGATTGGCCAGTCACATGTTGCATAGAATGTCAACATGCAGCCTGAAAACGACCAGCGTATCTGCCTGTGCTAGAACACAGGCAGGCTGGAGAGTGTCTCACTCTTCTTCTATATATAGTGAGACGCTATTATGTACTCTTGACTCAATGGGTGGAATTCTAGAAGGATGATTAAGTTAGTCAGTGATTAAAAGAATACGGCGCGTGCAGAATGCCATCAGACCAGTCTATTCTCAGCGTGTAGAATTCGTAATGACAAAACGTAATGAAAGAACGTTTAGCGACTAATTAAGTTAGTCACTCGCTAATCACCCTTCTAGAATTCCACCCAATGAATTTAATAGCTGTCTTTTTTACGTTAAAGAACTTAACTGAAACTACACTTATGCACATTATCTAGCTTAAATCTATAACAAACTAGTCAGCAGACGCTGTTAAAGTAGTCAAATTTCGTGAATTTTTGCATTTTTCATGTTTTGCTTGTAAAATTGACAGTGTAATTCCTACTAATTTCATTCTTTACATCAACATAGCCAATAACAGGGTAAATTTTAATGCTAAGTTTGGTGCATTTATATGATGCAGAAAAGAAGTTTCGAACCTTCAATTTTAAATTTTTTCGAATTTTGAAAAATATACGAATTTTTGAATCTAATTTTTTCACGAAATAGGCTAAATTAATACAAATTAAAAAATTGACACATCAGAAATTGTCTAAAAAACATGTAAAATAACGCATGAAAATATTGCAACATCGAGGCATGAGATTTAAGCCCGGTTTATACTTCGTGTTTTGTGTTTTGTGTTTTAGTGTTTTGTGGTTTGTGTTTTCACCCAGTGTTTTGTGCTTTTCTGTTCATGTCCGAAAGTTGTGTTTTTGCGTGTGCTTTTGTGTTTTGTGTTTTGTGCTTTTGATTTTGTGTTTTCAGACATAAAAATTTTGTGTTTTTGGAATCTTGAACATTTGTGTTTTGTGCTTTTTAGAGTGCTTTTGTGTTTTTGTGCTTTTGTGCTCGGCACTATTCAATTTATACTCAAAAGCGCATGAACACAAAACACACGTGACATATTCTTATCCTGTAATCAGATTAAACTGTCGAGTATAATCCAATGAGCCCTTTACTTCAAAAACGTTTGTTTGTACATTGTTTTATTTTATTTTATTGATTAATTAGTCTGACATCATATTTTTTAATTTCTATTAAAAAGTTTGTTTCTAATTATTTAATTTAAAACTATTGCACTATAAAAATTCGAAAAAACTTTATACTTAAAACCCAAACAAGTTAAACGTTTTCGTGAATTTACATTACATAGTATCAATGAAGACTTTAATAAGAACAAGAGCCAATTTTGTTTGGCTAAACACAAAAACACATTTTGAAAAGATGAACATTGCCCATGTTTCGAAAACACATCCAAAGCACACCGAAAACAGAAAAGCACAAATTAAAAACACAAAACACAAAAGACAAAGTATGAACCGGAAAACACAAAAGACAAAAGCACAAAACACGAAAACACAAAAACACGAAGTATAAACTGCAAAAACACAAAAGCACAAGTCAAAAACACAAAACACAAAACACGAAGTATGAACCGAGAAAGCACAAAACACAGAGTACAAAAACACGAAATCACTAAAACACAAAACACAAAACACGAAGTATGAACCGGGCTTAAGGGGGTAATTGCGTTTTTAGGTGTTTTTTTTAAACTACCATAACTGCACTTAACCTCGACAAAAACTAGAGCGGTCTTTTTTACATTTTTTACACCTTCTAGCTTTAAAAAACTATATTTAAAAGCAGATTATTTTTTGCAATTTTACTGCTGCTATCATTTGAATACACCCCATCAGCGGTTTTTTTGACTAACTTTTGCGCCACAGTTATGAAACTCAAGATCAGCCAACAACTACTAAACTTTTTGCAGTTATGCACTGACATAATATCCCCACTCGTTTTTTTGATATAGTTGATAAGTCGTTTTTACGTTGAGAAAATGACATTTTTGTGCAAAAATCACGTAACTTGACTTTTCTCTAAAATTTTCAAAAGCCCATAACACCGACTCTACAAACTATTTTTAGAAAAGGAAAAAAACGGGTGGGGATATTTTCCTAAAGATAATGTGGTTAAAGTTTCGAAGCCGTAGTCCGTTTTTAGCTTGAGTTCTGTGGACGCAAAAAATTACACTGAAATGTCAAAAACCACGAAAACGACATTACCCCCTTATGGTGGTAGTTACGTTTTCGAAGTTTTTGCAATAATTCAAAAGTTACTTGATCGAACATAATCAAACTTGGCACGGACATTGAAAATGTAAATAGCAATATTTCAGCTAATTTTCACATTGATTCAAACTTTTACGGCTAATTAATAGCTAAAAAACTGGATTTTTTGTGTATTTTTTGAGGACTTACAAAATTGTATGCAAATTTTTGTGGCTGTTACACTACTCATAAAAGCCAATCAAAAAAGGTCTAACCCAATTTATTTTAAGAATATTTTCAGCTAAAATATGACATATTTCTGTTAGTCGTTCTAGGCGATCCGTAACTTTGAAGTTTTTTTACCTCAATTTTGACTTCTCATGCCAATATCACGAAATACCAAAAACCACTTTGCACAATAATTTACATGTACATAGTCCTTTATGCATCTATTATACCTGCAAAATTTAGTTTGTATATGTCACAGCAGCCACGAGCATTGGCAGTGTTAATAAACCCCTTCAAAAATTGCAAATTTTCTTCAGTCTCCTGAAACGTCATTTTTAAAACTTTTGTCCGCCATTTTTTCAACGGGTACGGGAAAACTGTGCTTAATGTATTATTAGCTGACCCCAATGAGGCCCTATTTAACTGAATTAAAATTTTTTTAAAAATCCGTCATTTCTGAGCACAATGAGTGATTTCAGTTGAAGTAACCAATATCCTGTTCCGTTCATAAGAATGCGAAGACACCTTATTTGACAGTAGCCAAATAAATTTGCCCTATACCTTTTTCGAATTGAGTAAAAAGGTTGATTATTTTTTTAGTTACAGCCTACCAAAGTCATAAAAACTGCCGTTTCTTGACTTTTTAGAAAAATTTCAGGCAAAATTTTGCTCACTGTAAAAATCTGCTAAATTATTACGTTTAGTTAAGCATACCAGTAGATTTGTAACACATCAACGTGCCTTTGGTATAAATTGCGTAATTGTATGCGGAATTTTTTTACCACAGTGAAGAAATAACGAAATACGGGGAAAAATGCTTAAAATTGAGCTGATGAGCTTCACCAAAATAGTTGGCGTGCACACTATGAGTAACACCGACTCTTGAAAAATTGTAATTTTGTAAAAAATAAGTTGATTAATAATATGCAAAAGACCGCTTGTAAATTGATTTAGTAATTGCTACAAAATAGAACATTGAAAAAAGCTGCGAAAACGTAACTACCACCTTAAGTCCACGGAAGTACATTTTTACAGATTTCTGTGAATAAAATTGATGTAACTCAAAATTTAAGCTAACAATATTTTTGAAATTTTAGCATAAAGTCGACACATATGTGTGCCAAATTATTCCAAATTTTGAACAAAATTCTTTTAGTAGTTGTCAGGTTTGGCGGACTTTTGTGTAATGTACTTTAGTTCAAAAAGAAATGTTACATAAATGTGACGTAATCTCAACAAGTGAAAAGCAAAAGGATAGGTTTTGCCATCTAAATTGAAGGTTTTTGACATGCCCGTGTGTCATTTTTTCTTTTTTCAAGAAACGGTCGTTTTGACTAGCTACTACTCTGGGTTAGCTAAACATAAAATTTACGAAAAATTGTCGCAACTGGCTGAAAAATATTTTCTGTAAAATTTAAACATGATTGTTTCAAGCTATTTTAGCAAGCATTTATCTCGTAATAATTTATAGTTTCCTAAATTAATATGGGTAGTATAAATTATTGATTGAAAATTAATCGTAAGTTGGCAAGTGGTACTCCTGCAAAACTATCGAAAACGTTACTACCACCTTAAGCGTTTAAGGTTATATAAACCCTCTTCACCCGGCATCCGTGAAAGAGCCAGCACTTGAGCTGTAGAAGCGAACATGGACTGACTCGTCATGTCCAGGTAAGGGTAAGCTTGAGCCTTAACTTAAATTTTATATCTTAGTCTAAGGGCCTTATCCAAAATTGGGTTTAACGGATTAGATTTAAATTAATTTTGCTAATAACGCAGCACAAAATGTAAATAGCCGGCTGAAATTTTGCCCCACATGGCTCACATACAGTACCTCGGCGTGTGCCAAGTTTCAATAAATTATGTTTAACTGACGCTGCGTTAATGACGAAATAAAGTTAAATCTAATCCGATAAATCCAATTTTGGATAAGACTCTAAGCCTAAACTTGAGTATTTATGCGTAAACGCACTCACACGTGTTGAGCCGTGCGGCTGCCGGCTACGGTCTCATACAAAACAAGCAAAACTACAGAAGCATTTTTTGTTTTTTTTATATTTTAGATCGATTTTACACTTCGATGCGGAGTCGCCTATACCCGAATATAATTGTAAGACAAGGTGAGAGAAACTGCACTGTTAAGACAGAAAATGACAAAATGTTAGCAGTACAAATTGAGCTGTGAGTTTTGTATGTGTGATAAGACTGGGAAGTTATTTTTTGAAAATATGCTATAGGTTTCTTCAAGACATCTGTTTGCTCGCATTATTACGGAGCTTGGAAGTGTTATATGAATTTAGCATAGTGCCGGAAAATACTGAAAGGTGCCGAAACTCCGTACGTACAGTAAAATATTTGATTTGCTTAGTAGATCACTTTTGGTCTGTAGGTATGCAAAGCTGTAGAAAGGTATTATTTTAGTGTGTTTGTGTGTTGTTGTTGTGTTTGTAGTTGTTGCATGCTCGAGGGATGTTTACATACATTTTGTCTTAAACATTGATTGTTTTGTAAAATTAATAAATAAACTGTTCATATTGCGCTTATATATATATTTCTTTATTTATTTATTTATTTTGTACATGTATCGCTTGTCTTTTAGTACATCAATGCCAGATGCTTTGATGCTGAACACGAAATGCGAAGAAAAACTTCTTAGTCTAATAAATGACGACAGTTACACCGAAACGGTGCAAACATGCGAAGAGTGTGATGCCGGATCGTGCAAATTGTTTACTTCAACGACTAATGCAAATATTGTTGGCGTCGTAACAAAAAAATCTAACGTGGAAACTACAATAAATCTGGCCGAAAAACTGATGACTTTTGATCGGAAGTACATCAATTTTCTTGTAGTTGCGTAGCACAAACTGAATAGTCAGCTCCCTAGTCCCCCCTAGGTTGCAACTAAGCTGAGAATGAAAATCAATGTTATTTATAGAAACAGTTACTTTTCACGACCCTCAGTCTATCGTTAATATCACAGTTTTGTGACACCCTCCCTATGGCAATAGCGATAGCTATAGCAGGAACTGTAGCTTGTGAATTGAGCTGTATACCTCACTCCTGTAAGGCTCCCCGATCGAGTAACCCTGCAATTAAGAAAACGAGCGAGGCAGACAAATAACCAAAAATATTGACATTTAGAAAGCATTTTGGAGCTTTGATTTCTAGAAGTATTTGTGTGCTTAGCTGCAGTTGCTTTAACTTTTAAGAAAATATTTAACGTTTCTAATTATAGGCAATTGGCACAGCCTTGCAATAACGTCAATGTTGCTTCGGATATAGTTGAACAAATACAATCTGGTGGAAAAAAATTTGCACTGGTCTACGATAATAAAAATAATGGTGAAAACTTTCATATAAGTGTTGAAGAATATATGCCAAACGGTCACATTTTGTTGACTAGTAAATATTGCGATGGTACTGCTCGGGATTCAAGGTAAAACATACTGTTAACCCTTTTCATTATGAATTTTTCTAAATAGCAAGCTTGGTCTGGGTTTTGATACGCCGCCACAGACTGAGCCTACTTTCCAAAGACAACTTGAACTTGGTGGAGAACTGTCACGCCTATAGATATTGCCACCGGTTCGCTTCAGTTGGATACTAAAGCATTCTCGTGAAGTAACTGATTCTGTGAAACATAAACCCGACAGGTTCCAATAGTATGAGACTGTGCTATGTAATTGTTGCTGTGAAGTAGTGTTGTTTTAGTATTGAAATTTTAGTTTAGGTTAGATACAGTTATAGCATAGCGACCCCAAATTAGTTTAGTTTTGATACAGTTATAAGTATGGCGGCTGAAATTTAGTTTAGTTTTAGTTCTAGTTATAGTACAGGCTTTTCACAGGAGTTTTAGTTTTAGTTATAGTATGTGTATGTAGTTTTAGTATGGAGTTTTAGTATAACGGAATTTTGACGGCGAGCGTTTCCCCTCGGTTATAGTCTTGCATCCTACTCAACTCCAGCTTTAATTTTTTGCCGATTATCGTTAATAAGTGAAACAAATTATTTAAAATCGTATATTTCAAATTGCATTTCAATTTGCATCAAGTTACTCCCCCAAGGCGCCTCTACCTCAGATAAGATCAATTACGCTTCAAGATGCAGTTTTGGTTCAGTGCGTTTTGTCAGTATATTTACATAGGCAAATGTGAGCAGGAAAGCCAAGGAATGGCTGTTAGTTGGATGGGTCTTAGCACAGACCATTATCGAAGCGAAATATTCGTCATCGAAAATTTTGGATTGATCGAAACATTTTTAAAAGACGAACATAACACTAATTTACAGCAAATTTTTTCAATGACAAGCTTCGGTCTTTTAGAACATTATTATCGAAAATTTTTAGAACGCGAACATTTCAACAGATGCCTCGAGCTCTGTTAAAATGTTTGCCGGTTCTAAAAGACAAACCTCATCATCGAAAACTTTTTCGAAGACGAACATTTTCGATGACAAACTTTCGATGACTTTGGTGCACATTAGCGCAGTTGCGCTTTCTATGCGTATTATTACTTTGTTATATATTTCATTCTTACATATTTTACGAATTAGCTAGATATTTAGCTAATTACCCTATAACAATATCTTTCCGTACTTCGGAGTTATATTTTATTTTGAATTAGCAGAATTTTAGATATATTTCCATTGGTTTGTATTTCTGTTCTTTCCTTCATACCACCACAACCTTGTGTTGTGATAAAACTTCTTGCAATTTCTAATTGCGAGATATCTTCCAACACCTCGTGTTGTGATATTTATGCTTTTATTCACAACTTAGAGTTGTGTTAACGATCAAAAATGAGTGTCTGATTTATACCAGTAAAGAATTGCATTTACACTTATTTACGTTATGAAAGCTGAATCTGGGTTACAATTATTTTGGTATTAATAACTACCAATCAACGTTTTAAAATAAAATTTTCTTGTGTGGAGTCCTTACAATTTTTACTCTGTTTGCGCATTCTTATTGTTTATGAATAGATTTACTATAGTTTATATTGCCATGTAGCACTTCTAGACCGTGATCCTTCTAAGATCGACATACATAGCACTACATACGTTCTGATTTTCCACTTATTACTATTCAGGATTAGACCCATCTCTTGACCTACCGTCTGTCCCTCCACATCATCCCACTTGGACATTGGCTTTACCTTAGTTCGTCTGGACCCTAGTGTATTGGGTAAATACACACACCTGTCAGGATTATGCAGAGTCGCGAAAGGAACCATGGCTCCAGGGTCTCCGTATCAGGGGAGCAGAATACAAGGCCCAACAGCGCTCATCTGGATTCGACCTCGGCTATCCCTTCTTCTACAGTCGGTAGTTCTGAGAGGGGTCTCGTTAAATGCAACAACACTAGATGCAAATTATGTGTACTCATACAAGAAGGTTCACGTATTGAAGGTATTTACAATAGCGTAGAATACACACTTATTGATAGTAACCCTAACGTAGCTCTTAACTGTGCCTCTAGGAATGTTATTTATCTGATTAAATGTAAGCACTGTCATATTGGATATGTGGGAGAAACATCACAGACCCTAAGAAGCAGAATTGGACAACATCGTAGATCAATTGATAATCCTAAATACTCAGGGTGCATTCACATATTGGAGCACTTTAGACATAGATGTTGCAATGAATTTACTGTACAAGTATTGGAACGAATTCCTACCACTAATGACTAACAATTTGACCGAGACTTAAGATTAGAACGAGAAGCATTTTAGATTAGAGAACTAAAAACCAAATATCCTTACGGACTCAATGATATCCTGAAGGGTGAACGCTACAATAACGCAGTATTTTATAATTTTAATAAAAGAACTAAAAGTGGTAATAAACGCAGCAATTTACGCAGCAAAAACAACATCACTGAAGAATTTAATGAAAGCTTATTCATTTCTAAAATCCATCAACTGGAACATAATGACCCAGTCGTTTACAGAAAAAGAATTGTCAATAAAATTTGAAGACTAAATAAAAAAACATTCAAAGAATCTATGGGAACATATGTTAAGCCAAACTACGAGCACGGGTGATGAATTAATTAGAGACCTTTTAACGTTCAAACTGACAAAACCGAATAAAATTCGTATAACCAAAAAACGACTGGATTGAGACGGACTTTTCTTACTACAGCTAACAAGAATGTCTGCAAGTACATAAACTCACATAATGGAATTAGTGTTTGGAAAAGTTTGTTCTGATTTCTGCATGACATGGAACTAACATCACTTAGTCTGAGGCGACCGGCGGCGAAACCACTTTTACTCCCCTTTTTTCCATTTTAAATATCGTAAACTCAACGTTTTTTTATTTTAGTTTTATTTAGAAAAGTACCCCTAAATAAATCACTATCCCAACACTGCTCCACTGATGAGCCGCCAGTGTTTGGGCTAGGTATGGCAGAAGTCGCAATGCACTCTAATCGATAGTATAAGTTAACAATTTATTTTTGCACGCTTTACTAACTAACACACCCCGTTTTATAGAAACTTATCTCCCTGTTTGTTTTTTAACATGGGAAGACACTCCTCGAACATCCCACTCACTCCCAGTACATAAAAAGAAAACTACGGGTAATAATATCTACTACGTACATTTGCTATAATTTAGCATT
>JASANF010020522.1:0-19547 GCA_030248245.1 Trissonchulus sp. WLG1_4 | reverse complement strand
TTTACAAGACTAGTGCGTCTAGTTTAGATTAGTTCGACAACATAGATAAATTTCATGGCATTGAATGTTAATGTTTTTGATTTTCAAAAAAATTTTGTTAAAAATTACATCTAAAGAGATTTGATCTAACATGGGCTGATTATAGTTAGTCACGAAGGGTCAAGTTTAAAAACGTCTAGCGGACGATAGGAATGACGTACAAACATGACACTTTCATCAATCGTCTTGATTTAAGGAGCGCTTTCAAATGAGGGGTCACATGACCTTGTCACGTGAGCATACCCTGAGATTTAAATTTCGGGGTAACCTGAAGCGCTATATAGTCATGTGACCCTTCATTTGAAAGCCCTGCTTGCCAGCAGTCCAATGATGCTGTTCGTTTGTCTGTCCGGCGTTTTAAAGGCCAGTTATGGCGCCTTAAAGGATATGAGGAAAAAGAACACATTTCGTAATTTAGTAATTACGATTTTATTATGACAAAAGTGTTCTATGGTGCGAAAACATTAAAATCGTCATAACTTTTGTTATGGGGGTCGCAGCCACTTGGGAATTTCACCATTCGATCGGTGAGACAATGCGCTTCAAAATGAGGGGTCACATGATGTGCTTACGGCAAGTTGACGTAGTACTGACCTTGGTTCCCGGACAAAAACCGCTGTAACTTGGTTTATGTTGTTTTATCAGCTATATGAATGATAAAAATATCATACGCCAGGGGTTTCTGAGATCACTGCGAAGACGAAACCTGCTTATTATCATTATCATTATTATTAGGTTAATAATAATATTGTAAATAATATTGTAAATAATATATTGTAAAATAGTAAGGTAATAAATAGTATAGTAAGGTAAATATATTGTAAATATATTGTAAATATATTGTAAATATATTGTAAATATATTGTAAATATATTGTAAATATATTGTAAATATATTGTAAATATTGTAAATATTGTAAATATATTGTAAATATATTGTAAATATTGTAAATATATTGTAAATATATTGTAACAAGTCTAGTGCGTCTAGTTTAGACTAATTTGACCGTTCCCTCTGATGAAAAAGATAATTTATGGTTTAACAGCAGAATTTTAAATAATTGGCAAAGATTTTCAAAATTTTGCCAAATTTTGAATCACAATGGGATTTGATCACACATGGTGTAGTCAGCCCCCTTAACAAAGTTTTGAATGGCCGTAGCTATTGACAGCGTGGAGATACTGCAATCATTTTGGCATCATTTGAAAGCAAATTGCGAGAGCTTTCAAATGATGGGTGACATGGCCCTGTAAGTTGACGTTGAGCTTGCGTCATAATTTATAATTGGAAATTTAAACGTTTAAACGTGAATGGTATACGTCAAGTAAGGTGTCATTTGAAAGCGCTTTCTGTTCTGAGTTGAGTGCCGTCAATTATGTGTTTGTACGTCAACGTTGAAGCAAGTTATGGCGCTTTCAATATTGTTAACCATATGACACGTACTATCGCTATATCATCAGACAGTCATCGTAGTAGATGTTCGAGCCCGAAAATGTGAGTGTAAAATTTTTTCATTTTTTCAAACCGGTTTAGCGGCTCAGCGGTTCATTTAACCGACTAACTCTGAATAGAAAATATCTTGGCCTTGATCTCTGCTATTTAATAACGCAAAAACGAAGTTTCTACTTTGAGCAGTTCCTGAGTTATTATCATTTCTCTTTTTTGCCGAAAAATTTATATAGTATAGTAAGGTAATAAATATTGTAAATATATTGTAAATATATTGTAAATATTGTAAATATATTGTAAATATATTGTAAATATATTGTAAATATATTGTAAATATATTGTAAATATATTGTAAATATTGTAAATATTGTAAATATATTGTAACAAGTCTAGTGCGTCTAGTTTAGACTAGTTCGACCATGTCGTATATATCTAAGTTAAGTCTATTTATGTTACATTAATTAAAAAAATAAGCAAAAAAATTTTAAATTTTTGCCTAAATTCAATTGTTTTGGGATTTGATCTCCCACGGTGTGATCTATAGTACAATCAGCCCCTTTTATGAAATCTTTCGGGGGCCATAACTTTTGATACGGTAGTGCGAGAATAATAATTTTAACGTCATTTGAGAGGAAATTGTTAAAGCTTTCAGATGATGGGTGACATGGCCTTTAACTTGACGTTAAGTTTGCGTCATAATTTAGAATTCGAAATTTAAACGTTTAAACGTGAATGGTATACGTCAAGTAAGGTATCATTCAAAAGCGCCTGCTTTTCTGAGTTGAAAGGCGTCAATTTTATGTCTTTACGTTAACGTTGAGGCAAGTTATGACGGTCTGAATATTTGCGAATTACATGTGTTATACCGCGAACCACGGGGCTCTTGGAGTTTGGGCCGAAAAGGCGAGGGCCAGAGAGCAGAATTGACCGTGCGCCCGAGCCCAAGTGGAACGCGCTATAACGGTGAAAACCGGGGCAAAGTGCCCTCAATCGCTCAGAAATCTGCCCTAACTAGGTCCGGGGCACACACACAAATTCCCCAACAAATAGCCACAAAGCCCTCCAAGGGCTACTACAGCCAAAAGGCCCTAGGAAGCCCTAAGGGGACAGTTTAGCGGTTCAGAATTTTATTAAAAATTAAAAGTTTTATTCAACATAAAAATCAACAAGACATTTTCAAAACAAGAGAAAATAACAAAACTAGCTTAAAACAGGAGTCCTAACTCAGGGGGCCTAGCCCTAGTCCTCACTGGCACGCACACCTCACTACCTAACCCCTGTTCAAGCGTGAGCGCGCCTCCCCCCTTCTCTTGGAAAAACTGTGACTGCTGTGAGCCAGTCACACATGAGTAGAATATATAATTTTGCAAAACGGCCAGTTTGAACTCAGGCTACGCCCCCCTTTCCAAAACAACATTCAAAATAATAAACAAATTAGAATAATAATTTTAAATATTAAATTTAGATACTATTATTAGCGTGAAAAGTATAATTTATAAAAGTTTGTATAAAAGTCTATTCACACGACACGTCATTGCTCAAAAACGTGTAAGCCTACAATTTAGGTATATTAAAGCGCTGGCAGCCTTTCTATTGTTATAAAAACTACAGAGCAGAAGGCGGAGCGCTTATTCATGCGCGAATACCGCCAATTTGGAAAGTACGTAAAATACGTAACATGACGAACTGTGACGTGTGAATAGATGCATTTAAACGCGGTTTTAGACTAATTTCGACATTCTCTTGTTGCGGAAAAGTCTACCCCAAGTAGGGGGTAGCCCTAGTGATACAACAGGTGCCCCCCTGCGCGGGCACGACGTCCCGGCGTGTCTAGCGCACATAATTTGGGTACCCCCTAGCTGGGGTACACTTTTCCGCCTACTTTCGGTTTCAAATTTTCGCCGATTTTAAAATAGCAATTTAGAAAAATTTGGCAAAGCACATAATAAAATTCCCGAAGATGCGCAAACAAGTACACACAACAAATACCAAACAATATGTTAGTAACCCACTCAAGAATTTAGACTTTTTCCTATAATTTAGAACTCGTTCCATTTTCAAACCAGTAGCGAAAACACGAAAATATGACATGACACATGACACATATACACACACATATAACACATGACCCTATAGTATCATCTTACATTCATCGTAGTAGATGTTCGAGCCCAAAAATGCCATTATGGAAATTTTTTATTTTTTTCAAACCGGTTTAGCAGTTAAACAGTTTAGTTTACGAACTAACTTTGAATAGAATAATTTTTGGCCACGCTGTCGGCTATCTGATAACGTAAAATTGACGTTTCTAGGTTGAGCCGATCCTGAGTTATTATCGTTATTATTTTTTAGCAAGAAAGTTTATATAGTATAGTAAGGTAAATATATTGTAAATATATTGTAAATATATTGTAAATATATTGTAAATATATTGTAATAAATATATTGTAAATATTGTAAATATATTGTAAATATATTGTAAATATATTGTAAATATTGTAAATATTGTAAATATTGTAAATATTGTAAATATATTTCAAATATATTGTAAATATATTGTAACAAGTCTAGTGCGTCTAGTTTAGACTTGTTCGACTATTCACCTTTTCTGGCGTAATGTATAAACTAACAGCAAAACTTAAGGTAGAAATTTTTAAATTTCTTGACTAAATTGCAGTCTCATTGAGATTTGATCACACATGGTGTGATCCGTGTAGTCGGCCCCTTAAGTAAAGGCTTAAGGGGCAATAACTCTTGATAGGGTAAAGATACAATTATAATATTGGCATCATTTGCAAGCAAATTCAGAGGGCTTTTAAACGATGGGTGACATGGCCTGTAACTTGACGTTAAACTTGCGTCATAATTCAGAATTGTAAATTTAAACGATTAAACGTGAATGGTATACGTCAAGTAAGGTAATCATTCGAAAGCGCCCACTCTTCTGAGTTGAAAGGTGTCAATTTTGTGTTTTTGCGTTAACGTTGAGACAAGTTATGACGGTCTCAATATTTTCGAATTATATGACACAATAGTGTCATCTTAGATTCATCGTAGTAGATGTTCGAGCCCGAAAATGTCAGTATGGAAATTTTTTATTTTTTTCAAACCGGTGTAGCGGTTAAACGGTTGCCTTTACGATCTGACTTTGAATAGAAAAATTTTTGGCCACGCTGTCGGCTATCTGATAACGTAAAAATGACGTTTCTGCTTCGAGCCGATCCTGAGTTATTATCGTAATTATTTTTGAGCAAGAAAGTTCATATAGTATAGTAAGGTAAATAGTAAGGTAATTACTTTTTGTGGTTTTAGCAGTTTTTTTAGGCTCGACAAAAGGAAGCGAGATCACTGGTTGATCCGATTGATCCGTTTTCAGAAATCAACGTTCTGCGTGCAGAAGAAAAAGCAAAACTCATCGAGCAAGTTGGTCAATAAGACTTAGCCTTTCATTTAATTTTATTCTCTTCGATCGCGCATGCGTCGAATTTAGAATTTTTCGTATCACTCCCACAAGCCTATATCAAAAATCATATAACCTTAATTTAAAACGAAAAAGAGTATCCGAATATGTCATAGGATTAAATAATATTTCAAACTTTAAGCACAAATTAAATTCTAAGCAAAGTCTGAAATAAAAAAAAAAACTTGTGAATTCTGGCAATTGTGTGTGTTAACAAGGACTATGGGTGGATTCAGACTTACAGCGGCATGTCTGTTCAGCCGGCAAAAATACGAAATAATCACGTCAAATTTGGTCAAATACAATACTGGCGACGCGAATATTTTGTAATTTTGCGCGATTGAACGGACATACGACTGTTAGTATGAATCGACCCTAAGGCTCGCTTCATACTTACATCCGTATGTCCGTTCACCCGGCAAAATTGCAAGAGAATGACGTCACTAAGAATGACGTCACTAATTTTGTATAAGATCGGCACCTGGCGAGATTTTTTTGTAATTGTTCCGTAATTTGAGCGACTGAACGAACATACATACACCTGTAAGTATGCATCGACCCTGATGTTATTTTCTAATTTTCTAGGGCGGCTATTTGTTTCACAAACGACCAGACACTGCCACTAAAAATTCGCAATTGCAGAAGGACTTGTTTGAAGCATTGCAAAAACAAGTACAGTTAATTGTGTTGCTTGAACTTAGATAAATGAGAATTAAGTAAGATTGTAAAGTTGGATTACGGTACGTTACGTAGTTAGTGACAAAACAGCAGACTAACTACATTTTTTAGTTTTTAGTTTTAGTGTATTTTTTATTTTTTTAGTGAAGAAACTGTTTTTACTGCTAAGATTTGCGGTTTCTTTGTTTGTGTTGCACCAAACCAAATATCGCGTATTTCTAATAGATAGCCGCTGCACAACAGGATTTAGCTCACCTCTGCTATTGCTACTTAAATGTTTAAACTTTATGATTACTACAGGTTTTATTACAATTTGAACTCGTTAATTATATTGATTTAAAAAAATATTTGATCATGAATGCAGAACCCAAGTTCTATCGTTATTTTTAATGATGCAGTTTTTGGCCAGTTATTTTTTGTAAAAGTTGCTTTTAGATCCAGCAAAAAAGAACGCTTGAAGAACAGTTGGAGGGGCAAAATATTGTATCGATTCTTCCATCTCGGTAACGCTATTTTAGTAATCCAAATCTAATTTGCATTTTCTGAAAAATGAGACGATGTTTTTCTATCATTTGCGTTGCATTAGGAGGCAATCACAGCTTTTGTTCTACTGTGAAGTATTTTTTAAATATTAATTTTAATTTTTTAACTTTTTTTAATTTTATTTATTTCATTAGGTAATTTTGATTCATTTTAGATCGCTTTCGATGAATGATTTTGAAGATGATCGTCGGAATAAGGAAGCCTACAAAAAAGCCTTAGATGAGCAGGCGAGTTGTTCTAAAGCCCGGTTCATAAAAACACAAGGACAGGAATAAGGACAATTTTTGTCAAGCTGTTGTGACGGGTAGGCAAAATCGTTTCAGTTTTTTTGCGTACGCACTAGTCTTGGTTTCAACATTGTTCATGCAAAAAATTTTGACATTTCGCCTGGTACGTTTTGCGCGGCCGCCGCAGCGGCCGTGCATACTAATTTCAGTCAATGCACTGAAACGAAATTTGCATGCAGTAGTTTCAGTGCATTGCCAACTGCAGGCTGCAGTGATCTGCCCGATTTATCGAAGCAAAATGTTCGTCATCAGAAATGTTCGTCATCGAAAATGTTCGTCATCGAAAATTTTGGATTGATCGAAACATTTTCGATGACGAACATTTTGTTTCGATAAATCGGGCCCAGATGCACAGCAGCTGAATGGCATTGCTCGCGTCTGTAGGCGTGTGCGTGCGTGTGTGAGTCTGTGGGTGTGTACGTATGACTGTGAAAATGCTACGAATAATAAAGGCTATGTTTGCCAGATAGGCGATAGTGCATCACAACGAATGCACTAAGTGCAAAAGTTAAAGTGGCCGAAGACATAGCCAACACAGACAATCGAATTGTGTAATGGCTGCAGTTTTGATAATTTACATTCTGACTTTTTTAACTAACTTTTTTGCTAACTTCACCTGCTCAGCAAACGTTTATAATAGTCGCCCAACGATCACGGGGCAAGGACGCACTGATCTCGAATTTATAAACGCGTACAGCTCAAAGTTTGTTGCAATTATGCGTCATCGTTCAGGCATAAATTCATACATGTATATTATGTCGCTTGCTCTGGACTACTAACACATCGATCGTGCCTCTACAATAATTAAAGACTAAAATTACATTAGGCTGTAAATCATTTAAGGACAAAATGATAAGGACAAGGACGAGTACGAACCGGGCTGACGGGTTTTATTCAAAATTAGATTTAGCAGTTTCGATTTATACTTTATTTGGCTGATTATATTTAAATTGTATTTATTCAAATTGAAAAGTTTACTGCAAAGAACGAATAAACAAAGAATATATTATAACGAATAACAACAATTTATTTCATTAACAGACCAGCCATGAACAGCCCCTAATATGAAATCTGAAACTTGAACGTTGATTTCCTTTTCCTTCTTGCCAGAGTCATCACATAAACATACAAATTTCAAAATTCTAAAACTAAGCCTAAGCCTCAGCCCAACCCGAAACTGAGTCTGATAATGACCCTGGGTCTAAGCCTGAGCCTAAGCCTAAGCCTAAATCCTAGCCTACGCCTAAATTTGAGTATTTTTGAAAACACACGCTCACATGTGATGAGCCTAGCAGGAAGGAGAACTCAATGAAACTTGAAACTTGTACAAAACTGGCAGGCTGGTACAGTAACATTTATCATCAATTAGCCAATGAAATCGCTTCAATCCGGCAGCTCCACCCCCAATCCAGCTACCGTAATCCCACACGCAAGAATTGAACAACCGCACATTTTCAGAAGTTTATTGTTTCGCAATCCCACGCTGGCTGACTCTAGCAGCATGTTTTAGAACCATTTTTTATGTTTTTATTTTTTTAGATTCGACTGCGACACCAGCGGGAGCAAGAGCAGGCTAGTGAAAAATTGTGGTGGGCTAAACAGCCGCAAAAGGAGGAAACTACCTGGGCTGCGGACCAAAGTGCTAGAACGGCTCGACAACAGTGAGTTGAAATAGACCCGGGTTGTACAGATTACGACGACGATCATTTACATATTAGGTCCGGTTCGCTCCGGTTCGCGCAGACGTACTTTTTACTTTTCACTTTTTTCTGGGCCAAAAGTAAATATTTTGGTTCATACAGAAGCTACTTTTTACTTTTTACTTTTGGCCTTAAGGTGGTAGTGTCGCCAAAGCAGTTTTGCTCATAGGTTGCAAAACGAGAGCTTTTTGCTTTGAAATTGTACGTTCACTGAGAAACTAGTGAAGTGCCATATGGTATCAAATAAATACTGCCAAACACCAGACTACCAATATCTACCAATATTTTGAACCAATCACCATTTGTGAGCCAGACATCACACAATAGAGACATAAAAGTTCAAAAAATTGAGGCAGATATCAGATTGGCCAGCTTGTGAAGTACATGTAATGTTTTGACGCACAGTTTTTTCCAACAAATAAGAAAAATAAAAAATGAAGGTTCGTTTTTCTTTTGATTTTAAAATAAGCGTCTAGATTTTCCACAATTTATCATTATTGCTGTTACTATTTTACAGTTTAAGTACACCTTCACAGTTCAAACTAGTATTACTCCACAGCCGCTACAGTAATCTGCACTAAATTTTGTGTGCATAAACTACAACACATGTGCTATTAGTCTGTGTAAAAAAACTAAACAGAAAAAATGATAAATGTGACTAAAAATGGAATGTGAATAGGTTTTTTTTCGTCATTTTTCCGACTTTGAGACATTATTGCAAACTATATGCTGCACCAATTTTGCTGAAACTTGGCAAAATAATTTGCCTTTTGTTAGATTTTTAAAATATAGAAAGAACAATTTCTAACATTTTACTGAACAAGTTTTACAGTCGCGCAAAATCGACTGCTTTCGCGACACTACCCCCTTAAGTAAAAGTGGAGCGTTCTACTTTTAACTTTTTACTTTTGCAATTTAGCCAATCAGAATGCTTTAACAGAAGCTCATTTTTACGCGGCCCCCTCAGGCGCCGCGTATATACTATATTCAGAATTTCAAATTCCTGCGTTAATCTGGGTAGGTCAATTTTCTAGTGTTAATTAACACTAGAAGGGCAGGTACCTCGCTCACCTGCTACACGTCGACAAATTGAAACTTGCGAGAGCTCTCAGTACCTAGCACTGTCATAGAATGCAAAACTAACAGCTCCGGGGCGGGTTCGAACCGCCAACATTCTGATCCGCAATCAGATGCTCAATAGATGCTGAACGCACTATCAACTGAGCTAACCGGGCTTCCGAATGATATAAAATAATTTACGTACTTAACGAGAAACGAAAAACAGAACTGTATGCCGTGCAAGAGTACAAATGCAGATATTTGCGATTTATTATTAATAAATTAGCATTGAAAAGAATAAGTCAATTTAAAATACAATCAACACTATCATATCACTATCATGATACTAACACTATCAGCAATATTTTTGTTTGAGATAGTTTGTCCACCTCATGGTCATTCAATGCTTGGAGAGCTTTACATTAGTCGAATTTAACCTTTCTGCTTCAGTGGTCTCGTAGTGTAGTGGTTAACACTCTGGATTCTGAATCTAGTGAACCGAGTTCAAGTCACGGTGAGACCTAACATTTTGAAAAATAATTGTAAAATAATTTTGCTTCAATAAGTTTTTTACTTCAAAACGTGTTTAAACACAAATTTTTTATGTTTGAGGAGAAGCTTTGGAGCTAATCAGCAGTAAATGTGTACAGAAATAGAAAATTAAAAATTGTTTTGTCCACGATTAATGGCCGCGTTTAATATTTCCCCTGGAATATTGACACTCAGGCCTCATAATGTAACCGCTGCTCACTCAGCAGAAGAACTTGTTATTGGTTAGATTTGCTTTTTGACATCTAATTGCGCCAAGCCAGCCAATTGAATGCGATCTTCCTTAAGTAAAAAGTAAGCCTGTGTGAGCACTTTTGCAAAAGTAAAAAGTATAAAGTAAAAAGAATAAAGCATGAAGTATAAAGTAAAATGTATAAAGTAAAAAGTATAAAGTAAAAAGTATAAAGTAAAAAGTATAAAGTAAAAAGTAAAAAGTATAAAATAAAAAGTATAAAGTGAAAAGTAAAGTAAAAAGTATAAAGTAAAAAGTATAAACATAAAGTAAAAAGTATAAAGTAAAAAGTAAAAAGTAAGTCTGCGCGAAAAGGGCCTTGGGGTAGATTCAAACTTGCAGCCGTATTGTCTGTACAGTCAGCCGGCAAGGCGTGATAATTTTGTTACCTAATTTGCGCGCTGAACAGACTACAGCTACATATACAGTACCGACCAAAATTACTTGTCACAGACTACAAAGTCAAAGCGGAGTCGAAGTCACTTGATTCCGGAGTCAATGCTATACATGATGTACATACCGTATTACCTCGAATAAAGCCCCGGGCTTGAATAAAGCCCCAGGGAAGAGGCTCACGTAATTATAAATCCCCAGTCTTGAATAAAACCCCAGGGGTTGAAATGTAATATTAAGGTAACATAATGACTGCCGGTTACTGACTCAAAAAATAGTCGGACGATAATCAAGGGGGTTCACATACAGCTTTAACACTAACCCTGCATGTTTGCCAGCTACGTAGCAGTGCTTTTCACAGCAAAACTTCAGTTTCGTTGCAACTGTTATACTGTAGAAGGAACAAAAATTATGAGCAAGGCCATCTTCTCAAAACTGACGAAAAAATAAAGACCCGGCCTTGAATAAAGCCCCAGCCTCGAATAAAGCCCCAGGCAAGGCGTTCGCGAAACAATAAAACCCCTGGGGCTTTATTCGAGGTAATACGGTAGTTTGATTCCGAAATCAACCGACTCCAACTCTGTTTTGACTCCGGAGTCTTTATTTAGCAATTTTGGTGGTACTGTAAGTATGAATCGAGCCTTAAGCTGACGCTCTGAATAATTTCCAGGATTTTTCTTAATTTGACCTCAACCACTAGCTACTTTTACTTAAAACATTTGAAAACTAATACAATTCGGTTAAAATCTGTTACTTATACTTTATATTCTTATAAATGTGCTTTAATTTTCAAACGATGCAGCTGAGTGGCACTTTTTTTGAATACTTCTGATTTAGGTGTAGCGAAAACTGTATGTGAATAAGTTGCAAAAGTGAATGATTTCTAAAAATTTTAAGACTGTGACAAAACTACAGAAACTTTTCAATGCAAATAACCATTGGCACAAATAAGAGAACCCTGAATTTACATAGCTAATGACGAATTAATTTGAAAAACTGCATAATTTGTTAAAAATTGCTGATCTATTTTGTAATACATTTATACATTTATATATAGACTTTCACTTTGCCATACCAAAAGTATGTTCTTTTTCTGAATTTAAACTGATGTTTGAAACATTATTGAAACTGGTTTAAGAGAAGCCGCCCAACATTTGCTGGCATTCATTGAAAAAGACAACGCAGAAAAAGAAGCAGTAAAAGAGGCAAGAAGAAACAGAATGCAAAAAAATGCAACTGTTATGGAACTTATTAGGTCAGTCTTTTCCATACACATTTCTTTCCTTCAGGCAGATGCTCTCGTCAAAATCTGAAGTCCGACCAAAAACTGCTGAACCTCGAGACAAAACAGGGGGCGTGATTTTTATGACTATTCGCTGTACTCTTCATTCTTGCAATTCGTTCTTTTCGTAATGAAATCGCATGTTTTGTTTTGTCTCCGAGTCCAGCATTTTTTGTCCGCCAGTTCTCTTCGGGACCCGGGTATTTGAACTATAAAGACGTTATCGGTACCTATGAGCATGCATGTGACAGTGGCCCGCTGTTTGTTTTCTTGCATGAGACTTCAGTCATTCATGACTGACAAGAAATTGGTGAACTTTCCATCAAGTTAGGTGTCGTAATTTTTTGACTACTTGATGTACTCTTCATACTTTACTTAAGGGGGGGGGGCTACCTGAAAAAGTGAAAATTTTAGGTTCTCCGATTCGCTTCAAATTTGCACACAATGTAGCCCCAGGGAAGGCGCATGGCAGATGTAACAAACTGGAACCAATGCTTTTGCCAATTTTTCACTAGTGAGGCCAATTCACTAATTGCCAATCTAGTGAGGCTCCCAAAAATTCAATTTTACGTGTAAATCATAGGCGCAAAAAAAGTTTTTTGTGGTTGCAAAGCGCCCCTTTACTCGAAATTTTTGTTAACACTGAAGAAGTTGATTTTTACATGATTCGATAGCCTAATGTCATATCTCAACCTCTATGATCCATTTTTTTAAATTTTTGCCCATGGCCTGAGCAATGACGTCAAATGTAAAATCACTCAAATTTGGCGGGTCCAAAAAACGGCCATGTTTTCACATTTCGCCCTCGATTTTGGTTTTGAAAATACATATCAAAAATCCGGATCACACGATTTTGCGCATACATGTGGGCTACTACTATGCCAAGTTTCAGCCTGATTGGCTTAATGTGGTTTGTGCTAGAACTGTTCAAATAAGGGCTACTTTTCGGCTTTTTGGCGTACTGTTGCCTATGTAAATACACTGACAAACGCACTGAACCAAAAGTGCACCTTCAAGCTTAATTGTTCTTATCTGAGGTAGAGGTGCCTTGAGGGAGTAACATGTGTGAAAATAAGCAAAATCGGAGAACTTTGATTTTTGACCTGGGTAACCCCCCCTTAAGTCCGGTACTTTCGTAACAAAATCGCGTGTTTGAGATGATAAGGGTCAATTATTTGATGAATATTAAAGTCGAGTAAATACAACGTAGAAATAGCACGTTTGTAAAAATCTTGGCACAAATTGGCCAAACATTATCCAGATATTTTTGACCGAATTTTTTACAGTTTTTAGACGATCAAGCTTTTTTGCAAAGTTTAGTTCTAGCAATACCTACTTGACCTTCTTATCAACATCACCAATTAGTACTTTCGGTATTTGACAGTTTGTAAAATGTCAAAAAGCGCAAAATGTAATAGACCGTAAACCAATTCACCACGAACCCGAATTCCATTAAAACTCAATTAAAATTCTAATAATTGAATACTAATTACTTCACGAGCTCGACATGAACTAAAGTCTACCAAAAAATAGATGCGCCACATACTTATTTCAAATGCATGTTCTTATTTCAGTGGCACGACTTCTGCGACTACTTGATGTACTCTCGATAGTCAAAATCTATTCTTTTCGTAACGAACTCACATGTTTTGTTTTCCTAAGTGGTGCAACTACTTTTTGTCAGACTTTAGATTAGGCACTCTATTTTCAGCCCCAGCTCGGGTCCATCTCCCGAAAGTCGCGAGGCCGTCCAGAAAGCCTGGCTAGACGCGGCGGCGCCTCGGGCGTCTCAGTACGCAGCCTTGCAGGGCGGTTCCCACGAGGGTCTGGTGGGGCAGATCTATCGATACCGTCGGTGTCGCCGTTGTCACAGAGCCATTCCCGACTCGCACAGCGAGCATGTATGTGCCGCTGCGGAGGGGTAGGAAGCGGTGACAGCGTTTTTGTTAGGCTCGATTCATACTTACAGCCGTATGTCCGTTCAGCCGGTAAAGTTACGAAACGATCACGCCACTACATAATAGCGCATTAGATCGAAATGTGGCGTGATGTTTTTCGTCATTTTGCCGACTGAACGAACATACGGCTGTTTCTATATATGCATCGAGCCTAAGAGTGTATGATAGGAAGCGTATGACACTATCCCTATTATGCCTTAGACATTGCGTCCAATGCGGAGCGTAAAATAGCCTATTTTTGTACGGTTTTGAGGGGGAAAGTGCCACTCCCTCATTTCAGAACGTAGTAGAATTTGTCCTTTTATGTATGTACTCTTCATATGACTTATAACACTTGATTTTTTTGGACAGCTGCATCAAATCAAAACTAATTTCACAGCTCCCATATCAAATCAAATCCATTGAAAAAAATTACCTTCGAAACAACCCTAGTATAAAATAGTGGATTCTACGTAGTATTCAAATTACTACTCGTAGCCGGGTATACTTAACTTCAACACAAGGAAGAGGTGAATCAGAGCTAAAAAGCAAAAACGTGCTCAAACAGCTTTGGGCTTAAAGAAAACAAGCACGTTCTGCGAGTAGGGTTAAACTAATTTTTGATACTTAGATTTCATTCAGACATGTTTAGACAAACGAGGATATTCTTCGAATATAAAACGCGGCAGCAAATTTTTTAAAACCACTAAAACACTAATTTCACATAACATTTCAAACTGTAACGTTAAAAGTTAATAACTTAATTTGCAAAAACCGTTCGTAAATTCGATTCATCTGAGTCAATACGCCAGAAAAAAGACTTTTTCGTCGTACTGCTTACCCAGCATCAGCTACCAAAGCAACGTCCGGGCGCTCACCAGCGACGATGTTGTCAAGCGCAATGGCCTGCACAGCCTCGCAAGGTGTGGTTTGCCAGCGCTTTCTTGACTTCAAACCATTAAGATCACGTCATGCGTTTAAACAATCTAGCAAATATTGTTCTGACAGGTTTCGTTATTTTACAGTTACTATGCATGATTTGTAAGCATGCCATTCGACTGACATGCAAATGTATTACGTAAACCTGTGTGCATTTCTATCAGCTCTTTGCACCAGTGTATGTGTGTATGTATGTACGCGCATATAATAACATTATGTATCCGAGTGAGCGCGATAACCAGCGTATGCATATTCCAACGCTAAGATTACAGATTAGCACGCGTCAAGAACACACACGCACACACATACAACGTAAATTTTGGACCTACCTAATTTTCACACAACAGAATACACAGTCAGAGCAGATACGTGTTAAACTCTGATTTGTATTATAGTATATACGCGGCGGCCTCATTAGCAAGTTATCAGTGTGTATGTCAAGGGCAGTCAGCATTCGGCCTAGTATGCAGCTTAAGGGGCGGGTAGGTCAACAATTATTAAACCATCGAGTGCAGTGATTTTTAAACTTTTGTGCGCCGCCTTTCTGTTGGTTATTTATATTTACTTTTTCAGAGTCCCAAATAAACGGTCTGATCCCGCCTAACCGACCTCAAATTCGATCAAGACACATGTAAATATCGACTTTAACTGTAGTAATTCACATTTTGTATTTTCGTAATATTGTCCTGGGCCCGTTTTATCGAAACAAAATGTTCGTCGTTGATAATGTTCGTCGTTGAAAATGTTCATCGTTGAAAATTTTGGATTGATCGAAATATTTTCAACGACGAACATTTGTCTTTTCAACGACGAACATTTGTCTTTTCAACGACGAAATCGACGAACTTTGAACGACGAACATTTTCAACGACGAACATTTTGTTTCGATAAATCGGGCCCTGGAAGTATTTTCTGCTGTATTTCATACAATATATGGCAAGTTGGTTTGCAAGTTCATTCGTATGTAAAAGTTATCCGACACACAGTTTCAGTTTATTACCCATTTAAGTCGAAAACGTGATAATTTTAAATTTGTAATGTTTTAAAGTTTTAAGTTGTTCTTTGGCCAATAATGTGCAACTCATATACCGCGCTGTCAAGCTTGAAGCAAAAATATTCTCATACTTTCCTAATTATATGTTTTTGCCGCTACTTGTATGTATTTTTTGTTGAAAATGGTATATATTGTAGGTACGTAAAAATTGCTTACTATAGTTTTATTCTATTTGATATTAAAATATTAAGTTTTGTGTCTAATAAAGTGTCGAATTATTACATTACTGGCGTGGTTCAACTAGTAAACAGTAGACACTTCTTTTAAAACTGAACAAGAGACACTATCAAATAAATCGACAACATAATTTTGTGCGTCCTTAAAACTCGCTAAATATCTTTGAGTCAAATAAGCATTAAATCGATCGCTAAATACCTGAGTTAGTTTAAAATTCAGTATGCTATAAATTATGCCATTTTAATCTTGTGTTTCGAAATTAATTTTTCATACTTTTTTTGAAAAACATAAATTTGTTTATTCCAATGAATGGACCTTAGTTTTCCAAGTTTCAACCAACATCAGGCGATGTACACATGTAGCTACAACTATTACACATTACTATACAGTATATTCTACCATTGGAATTCATTACAACAGTTACACCCAACATCACACCATAATCAAACTCCTATCAGTCTACAGTTTTCACCACTCTAAGCCAACATGCAACTGAAATCGCTTCTGCTTTTGGGCATCATTGTGACTGTCAGCCACGCGGCTGCGGTGGTGCCAAAGGGAGACGAATTGGAACACAAACGGGACCGGCGTACGGCGAGACCGTTCCAGTTTGGCGACTACGGTATGAACCCCTATGGGTGGCCCCAAGCGGGTCCTAGACGGATGGGAGGTCCATTTGGACAACAATGGGATGAAAAAATGGCTGAGGAATGAAGATGACTGCATGAGTTAAATGTCAAACTATAAAATACCTACCTAGCATATGTAGAGAACGGTCTACTAGGGCAAAAAAGTTAAACCATCAAAGTTAAGGTTAAAGTCGAAGTAGGGCTCAAATCAATGAATATTATATAATTTTTGTATTACTTTAATGGTAAGTTAACGTGATGGTGTTTTAATTTTTTAAGTTAAAATCATACTTAAAGTAAGACCACTAACTTTCTTGTAGTTAAAGTGTTATTCCTAACTGTTAAAATTTTAGTTAAAGTTCAACTTTTTTTGCCCTACTACAGATATGATATACACGTATGTAGAAATATTATATATTAGTTTATATGCGTTTGTGTATCTTAAATTTAAGTCTTCTTTAGAAAAAATTTAAATTTTAAAGGTAAAAACATTTCTACAGTTCTGTAAAAACAAAAACTATGTTGTTGTGTGACTCAAAAAGTTGCACACTTTGTTTTGGGTCCAATTATTTAAAATAACTAGCCTTAAATTAAACATTAATTCACTTTCAGAAAACAATAATTATGAATTCGAGTACTGTATTTTAATAAACGTATTTTATCTCAGCTTTGTCTTTAAACATAAGGACCACCAGAAGTAAAATCAAGAGTATAAAACGAATGAAAAACAGAAAGCAAGAGTACAAATATAAATACAACTATAGCTGTTTTAGCACAAGTTTTTTTATTACTTAATGCAGCTATGTAAGCATTACAACCAAAAGAAACAAAAAACAACCTATAAAGCTGATAATATCAAAATGAAAATATGCAAATAATGTCAACTGTTGACTCCGGACGTCCAGTAATGTCAAATGCTGCAAATGACGAAGCACAAAATTCACTGCGTGAACCCCTCGACGCTGCAACGTGTCAATTGGATCGTCCAACAAATCTGAAATTACAATTCCTTTCAAAGTATTTCAAACCACTTCCAAAGTGTTTTTTGATGAAGTTTAAAACTATTGTTGTATCAGATTTGTCTGAAAATAAAAAAAAAGGGTCACTGCGATGGAACTATCACCTTAAGTTTGGGAAAATTAAAATTCCTACCTACAGTCTACACAACATAACCAGAATAAACGATACAGACTAAAAATACTTCACAACCTAACTGAAATTTACTTAGCCAACCCGAACCTTTTAATTTCGCCATTCGCTTGCCGTAAGTTTCATTGGTGATAACTTCGGTAATCGCATCCATCAATAAATTTTCATCAATTTCAAGCTTCGCTACATATTTGCCGGCAAAAGTGCGCTTGGTCAATAAATGGGAGTTAAAGCCCTGTTCCGCAAAAATCGGCATCGCCACAACGGGTTTTCCTGAGCAAATGGCTTCCTGGGCACTTTTCAAACCCATGTGAGAAATGAACACTTTGGTCTTAGGATGGGATAATAGCGGAACCTAAAACAATAAGACAAAGACTAAATCCATACACACAGCCCTTTGTCCGTTCAGTTGGCAAAATTACGAAATGATTACGCCACTAAGGCCCGGTTCTTACTTCGTGCTTTAGTGCTTAGCACTGTAGTGCTAAAGCACTTGTGCTTTAGGACAATTTTTGTGCTTTGGTGTCCAAGGACAAAACTAGTGCTTTGGCCTTGTGCTTTTCTGTCGGTGCTTTAGTGCTTTTCTCAGTGTGCTTTCTGACATAAAAATTTAGTGCTTTTCTTCTTGTGTTGATGCTTTAGTGCTTTGATTGTGCTTTAGTGCTTTTGTGCTAAGCACAGTCAGTTCATACTTGACAGGACAAAAGCACAAAATAACGAGTTTTTATTTCAATTCTGATTGGATAATATTTTGTTAATGTTTTATGCATTACTTTTTTTAATTTATTCAAAAAGGACCCTAAAATTTGTGAAAATTGAATATAACTTTCGTAAAATTATAGCAAAATTTTAGGTATTTTTAGTCGATCAGATGTGAAGGTTTCCCTAACTTGGGCGGAAAGGCCCCCTCCAAAGTTTTGACCCCGTTATAGATATGACCAGAGTGAAAAAACACAGAATGTAAAAAACCTTACATTTATTTAAATTACAAAAAACCCTAAAATTTACATCGAATACAAAGAAACCTTAAAAACAATTTTAAATATTGCATAAAACAGACCGACACTGTTATAAAAAAATAATCAACAATAACAACAATCACAATATAATCAACATTCTAGCTTAATTTTGATTGGCTAAGCACTAAAGCACACCTTCAAAACTTGAACATTGCCATGTTTTCAAACCACGTCCTAAACACCTCAGAAGGACACAATTGTGTGCTTAAGGGGGTAGTGTCGCGAACGCAGTTTTGCTCATAGGTGGCAAAAAGAGATCTTTTTCCTTTTAACTTGTACGTTCACTGAGAAACTAGTCCAATGCTATACTGTGTTAAATAAGTACTGCCAGACACTAGACTACCAATATCTACCAATATCTTGAACCAATCACCGATTGTAAGCCAGACATCACACAATAAGGACATGAAAATTCAAAAAATTAAGCCAGATATCAGATTGGCCAGCTTGCGAAGTACACATAACGTATGACGCAAGTTTTTTGCCACAAATAAGAAAAAGAAAAATGAAGCTTCGTTTTTCTTTTGATTTTAAAATAAGCGTCTAAATTTTTCACAATTTATCATTATTGCTGCTAGTACTTCACTGTTTATGCACAGTTTCACAGTTCAAACAGGTATTACTCCGCAACCACTCAAGCCATTTGCACTAAATTTTGTGTGCATAGACTACAACATATGTCCTTTTAGTCTATGTAAACAAATTAAACAAGTAAGTTGATAATTGTGACGAAAAAATCGAATGTGAATAGGTTTTTAAAACGTCATTTTTCCGACTTTGTGACCTCACTATAAACAGTATACTGCATCAAACTTGAATGAAACTTGGCGAAAATACTTTAGTCAACATATATTTTTAACATATGTTAGGAACGAAGTTTTATTTTTTTCTAAAAATGTTTTACAGTTACGCAAAATCGACTGCTTTCGCGACACTACCCCCTTAAGGTGGTAGTTTGGTAAGTTAAGTAGT
>JASANF010020520.1:32500-47862 GCA_030248245.1 Trissonchulus sp. WLG1_4 | reverse complement strand
CAATCAGGGGGCTCGTTAACCCTGTTTTATTACACTTATGTTGTAAATGAGAATTATGGCCTATGAGACTCGGGGGCTGTGGTGTAGTGGTTAGCATGCTTGACTTCGAAGCAGGCGGCCCGGGTTCGATTCCCGGCGCCCCCATTTCTTTCATTCATTCTAAATTGGGACCTCCTTTTTCTATTTAACATTCTGGCAACAGTGACATAGGACGGAGAGGATAGGGCCGGGTCCTCAAGACAGCCCTATCCCCGAACCGTCTTCGGAGGTGGGTTAGGAGTCCCATGCCCTGGGTTGAGGTTGGCACTTCAACCCTTACGGTACTCGTGCTGTGTGAAGTGTGACTGTGTACATACATAGTCTCTTTCTGGTGTGGTCCCTCGGTTAAGGGTAATCCGAAAAACCCTCGGTTTCGGTTACGGGTGAACCGGAGAAAACCCTCGCTTTCGGTTAAGGGTGAGCCGGTTAAAACCCTAGTTATTGGTTGGGAATCGTTCTGGGTCGATCGAGAAACCCTGTGGTTGCGGGTGAGCCAGGAAACCCTGAGTGTGGTGTGATTGAAGTAGGCTTGGAGGCCTACGTGTGAATGTGCTCCGCCCTTGAGGCATCGGGTTTGCCCCGGGAGCAGGAGTATCGACCGAGTATCGTTGCAGGGTCGCAACGATGTTCGAAGGGGGGACCCTGTTGTAAATGAGAATTAGGGCCTATGAGACTCGGGGGCTGTGGTGTAGTGGTTAGCATGCTTGACTTCGAAGCAGGTGGCCCGGGTTCGATTCCCGGCGCCCCCATTTTTTTCATTCTTTCTAAATTGGGGCCTCTTCTTTCTATTCAACACTTATGGCTACTAGTTTCTTACCCTGGATTAATTCTTGATTCTTATTCTTTCAGTTGGCAAGGGCAGTATTTGCTTTTATTAACTAGTAAATCAGTTTGGACAGGTAAAGTCATAAATTTTCGTATAATTTCCAAATTTGCTGGCTTCCGAAGTCTGGACTCTTGCCGGCCCGCCGCATATATCATTTTTTTAGAGCTCCAATTTTACTTTTGATGCCGCTCTGGTAAACAAATCTCACTGCTTTTCTAAACGTTTCATAGTTTTTATTTTTAATAAGGGTCCTAATAGAATATAGATACTATACTATAATGGAATATATAATGTATAGAATATCATAGAATATTGAATATATAAAATATAAGAATATAGACTATAGATAATATATAGCATAATAGAATAAAGTTAAACATAATAAACGCAAGTACCGCCGTTGACAACGGAAGAGTAAAAATCAATAAATAAATAAGCAACGACAAGAAACTGGCAACCGTAAGTATTAGCTAGGGTGCTCGCTTACTATGAGCACCAAGAATTCTTGACTGCTCGTAAACTACTCGTGAAAGTTCGATGCTTTAAAGTGCCCTATCTGCCCGCGCGCACATCCTTTACAACGAGCATTGCTCGAACGAGCATTTATATCTATCTTTGACCTGTACTTTATATAGACGTCTAATTACAACTGCGCTGATAAGCAAGCTGACCCTTTGACCTTTAAATTCATGCAAAAAAAATACACTAATTGTTTAGCAAAGTTGCAAATAACGGCCTTCGCTTTTACAAAAAACAAACCCAAAAGCACGGTTAGAATTAAAATGTCTGGGTTTTATCCAAAATTGGATTTAACGTATTAAATTTAAGTTAATTTTTCTAATAGCGCAGCACAAAATAAAAATTGCCGGCTGAAATTTTGTCCTACATGGCTCACATACTGGGTGTGTGCTAAGTTTCGATAAATTACGTTTAACCGACGCTGCGTTATTGACCAATTAAACTTAAATCTAATGTGATAAATCCAATTTTTGATAAGACCCTCTGAGATTACCAGGAAAATCTGGCAAAGGGCAAGGCGCAAAACAGTATTCCCACGAACTTCCATCTTCGGACGTAAAACACCACGGAATAGGTTCGCCTTCCGTTGGATTAGCGCAAGTGGTCCCGTTCATATCGCTAGTGTAGTCCTGTTGCATAAGGGACCAATCCACGCAATTCTGTTCCGTTTCCGTGTTCCACCTGCCATAAACGTTGGCTTTTTTATAAGCGCACTCTGGACGCATAGCTCCCCAACAGTCCAGCAGTAAATCGTAACATGGATCTGAACATAATTTAACAATGGATAATAATTATAGTTTTTGTATATATTCATTGTTTATTGATTTTAAAAATTGGTAAACTTATTTTTTTTTATTTTTGATTGCTTGTAAGAAATAGGAGCCAAAAATTGAAATATTAATTAAAATATAAGACAACATATCTTGCTGCAGCGTTTTCATGAATTATAAATAGTGTTATGGATTTTTTACTGAATTTAATGATTGTTCAGATTTTTTCCAAGCTGAAAAAAATGGATATTTTTGCTTCACGAACAATAATTCTTCCCCGATTCTGCTTCTGCATATCAACCAGCCTTTGGAAACTAAAACGCACATTTGTACCAGTATACATATATAGCCTACTTAATAATATTTCTAGTTATGTTACCAGGGCTTTGACAGATTGGATAACAATGGTCCCATCGTCTATGAGGGTCCATAGTATAACACCAGGGACCCGAGACCTCATTTCCTTCGTACAGACACAGGTTATTGTCCACTTTCGTTATTGAGTTCGAAACCACATGTGGGGTGTTTGAATTCCAGTTTTGGCAAGGAATGTTGTCAAAAGTAGTGTTTTTCTGGTTGTTTGGCAAATTCATGGTGCAGTTTTCCGACGCTTCCAAATTCCAACACCATTCATTGTTAGCGTTTTGTGTAAAACAAACTAAATACAGAAGTCTTAAATTAGTGTTTGCAATTTTTCAATGTTCTTGTCATTTTTGGTGAAAAGTTTACTTGCAATTAGTGCGAAAACGTTTTTGGAAGAAATGATTATGTTACGCTCAGAGCTGGTTGTCCGGTTAGAGCTAGGATGGGACGTGCTGGTTAGAGCTAGGGCCTACTGAACTTATTTTAGTCCGAGGTTTTGGAATAACAAATCGGACTAAACAGACTAAACGAGTTGAAATAAGTCTGCGGCTGAATTTTAGTCTGACCCCATTCCAAAACTACCACTGCACCAAACGGATTTAACATGCACGCTTAACATTAGCGTGCATAGTTAAGTCCGTTTTGTCCGACTAAAAAGCAGCGCGCTAAAAGTTAAGTCCGTTTAATCCGGACGTTTTGGAATGGCATTTCTAAGCTTAATTTTTAAACCGTTTAGTCCGATTATAATTAACCCTTTAATCCGGTAAAGGAATAGGCCCCTAGTCACTACAGATAAATCTCAGTCCAGGCGGAGCTTCGTGTTTCCTGAAATGCTCAACACTGGCCAATCAAAACAAAAGACTTAAACTTAAACAAAGCCTGGCTAGACTTTGTCGAAGTTGACCTTTATGTACTGTATAGTCAACACGCAATATGTCCGCTGTGCTTGCAAAGAAAAACGTTTTGTTTGCAATTAAAGTGCCATATGTACATAATAACTTTTTTCTGCTGTAACAATATCTGTAATTTTTACAGTTGTAAATAAACTGAACTCGGGGCATTAATTTAAAGCGCTCGGCCGGTGTGCAATATGGCAGTCTAAACTAAACAAAAACTAAACAAGCAAAGCCCAATGCAAAATGTGCAAATTGTAAGCCTATATTATCACTGCGTGAAAAGAAACCTGCTGCGCACCAAATAATAATCTTCTGAGCCAAACTGCAGTAAAATCTATCCCAGCTAAATTGAAGCTACATCTCAATTGTGAACTAAACGTTAAGCGGCAACAACTGCGCTAAGTTTCATTGGTGAAATTCTCTTAAACCGATTTAAACAATTTAAGGCTTAGCTAAATAGGTTTTAGGCAGCCATACGATCCTTCTAAACACACAACACCAGTATTGAGAGAGGATGGGTCTGGCAAGGTAGAGACAGTGAATTTTGCAACCCCCGAGCCGGACTACCACGGACCGCCTTCCCAACATTGGGAACCGTTTAGTACCAATTGCCAATCACCTGCCAGTCAGGCACTCAGGCCTCGCAACAGACCATCTCTCTCCAGACCCGTCAGTTTCATTTGAAAATGCCGCAAAAGCATTTGTGAGATGTCAGGCTTACAAATGGCGATTGATCCAAGATATAGTCTAATAGATATAGTCTAAGATATAGGTAGTCTAATGTCTGGCAGTAATTATTTGACACCATACAGCATTGGCCTAGTATCTCAGTGAACGTACTATTTTAAATCAAAAGGCTTTTTTGCAATCTGTGAGCGAAACTGCTATGGCGACACTACCAACTCCAGCTAATTGGCAGTCAAACCGATTTGGTTCAGTCCACCGTTTGTTTTGTAAATGTGTAACGCGTTTAATGGATAGTAAATTAATCTTGCATTCGGAATTTGTCTGTGTAACGGTTTTTTATTTGTATGACACAAACTGGCAAAAACAATGGTAATGATAATTTTATGAATTGTGAGTGCTATCGTTCACAAACGCATTTCGGAATGAGTAATACTGTACTTGCCTTAACCATGTACTGTAAGCCAGTAAGCCTATGGATTTTTTTCAAATAGTGGGCTGATTAGTGACTTCGTGGCCATCAAGTCTATTTTCATGTATAACATAGATAAAAAGACAAATTATGGATCTAAATGTCTGTGTGAAACTGTGTGAGATAGTGAGCCAAATTAAAACTACAGTATCAATGTGAGACTACCCATTGTGTGAACTTTCTGAGACCAAAAGTTGCAAACTGACTTTGTAGTCAAATATGCAAATGAAGTGTGTACTACCTGGAAAACAGTGTACGTACGTTTTTATTACAGCATACAGTGCCACTGCCGAACAGACGCTTTTTACACACACACCGACGTTCACCGATACACGCACAATCGCATCGATCAGAACATACACAAACGCACACACAAATACTTTCAAAATACACGTTATTATCCGACAGACTCATTCTAAAGAAGCCTGCTGCGCTGTGGCGCAGCAGGAAAAACACTGAACACTAAATTGATTCGCATGTTACTTTATTCTTCAGTTCGTACCACTGCAAGTCAGACAGCTCAACAGCAGCTCAGTGTGACTGTCTTCAGCAAACATGGATGACAATAAGTATGTGTTATAGCACTGGTTGGGGTGCTATACGTGATTTATACGCATGTTTCTGTGAAACTCCGTATGCAGTAGCACGAGTGCGCGATGCGGGTTTCACGCATGCGCATCAATTACTTTTAGCACAACCACAAGTGCTATAAGTGTCGTAAATTGATTCGAGTATAGCGTGCAGTATAAGTAGACGACACGCTACAGCGTGCAGTATAAGTCGGGTTATTGCACTTTACTGTAACACTGAATCGAGATACAATAATTGATAATGAAGCAATGATACAACGTTGAACAAAACCGGTTTTTCACTGCAGTAATAATTGGACACGGCTGAAGTGACTATACATGTGCAGCGTGCACAAGGAAACGACAACACTGCAGGCAGGACCTGAGTTGTTTCTTCGTTACAAACAACACCATAATGTTGTGTATACACGGTGGCTGAGGCCGCCGCGTAAAAAATGCCAAACACATGAGCAGCACTCGAAGCGTATCTCACCTGGAACCTCGTTTTGAATCAGATCGTATCTTTTGGACCGTTTTGTTTCGTTTGTATGTCTTCCATATCGTGTCTTTTTTCTGGGGTGAAGTCCTGGTGGCAAGAACCTTTTTTTAGTTGTTTTTGCTGTTGTTGTTGTTGTTGTCGTTGTCGTTGTTGTTGTTGTTGTCGTCGTTGTCGTTGTTGTTGTTGTTGCTGTTGTTGTTGTTGATGTTGTTGTTGTTGTTGATGTTGTTGTTGTTGTTGTTGTTGTTGTTGTTGTTGTTGTTGTTGTTGTTGTTGTTGTTGTTGTTGGTGGTGGTGGTGGTGTTAATGTTGTTGTTGTCGTTGTTATTTTTCGTATTGCTGTCGTTGCTTTTGTTTGTGGCGCTGATTTTGCAGGCAAAGTGTTTGCCTTGGAAGTTTTTGATTTTGATTTGATTTTCTGCATTTGTGACTTAATATTTGACAATTGTTTCATTAGGTCTTCATATGCTGATTGCTAAAAAATTAGATTTTATTGGGCTAATTATTTGTTAATTGCTCAATTCATTAACGAGTGAGACATAGTGAGCTATAGTACCTTTCTATTACGCTTATGTTACTTATTAACAAATTAGCGATTATGTAATATGTACTATTGTGTGTTGTGCTACCCTCTGATTAGCTGCATACTTGTTTGAAAAAACTTTAACAAGTTTGACAAACTTCTGTTTCTGCAGATTAGGTAGGTATGCAAGCGTACTATTCAGATAAGTTTCTTTGCAGATTACGTCCTAAACAAATTAAGTGAGATTCACAAGTGACACTAACCATTGGGCTGATATGCCTACATAGCTGTAATGCTGAAACGAGGATTTATGTAGTTTTGAATCCATTCATTTATCAAAAAGCTAACTTAATGACCACTTAACTTTAAAAAACTGCTGAAGCTATATTATTAGACTTTTTTGCTGCCTTGTTGGGTGTGAGCCGGATCGATTCATACTTACTACCATACAGCTAAGTCATTAAATATTTTCTTTTTCTTTTTCTTTTTATGCGAAATATGTCGTGTTTCTTGAAAGACTTACAATGGATGAAATTTTAGTAGGAAAGTTTTGAAGCTGCTTTTGCATCTACTACTTCATTAGTATCCGTAGTGTAGGGTCAGGAAAGGTCAAAAGGTCACCTATGTTGATTTGATGCTATCCTCCCAGCCACAATAGCAGTAATCCAGACCACTAATTTATCTACATAGTTTTGACAGCTGAAACCTAGCTGTCTAAAATTTTTTTCAGATATTTTGTCTTCTGTTCGTAAAACTGAAAATTTTTTTAAAACTTCTTCAAAAAAATAAAACTATTTTTTTTGTTTTTTATCCTTAAATAGTGACTTAGCTGTACCTATAACCTTTCAGCAAGAAAAGTTACGGTGTTTCAAAACATCAATAGCAGTTGATGCATTATGTGAATTTTCTTCTTATTGCTGGCAGGACTAAGCTGTTAAATTGTATAAAATATGTTTATAAGTACAGTTTTTTATGATTTTATTATTATTGTATATTATATTAGTATTTATTTTGCTGTTTTTCAAGTACTTACTAGCGATGAAAAGGCAGAGTTTTTCAAGAATTCTTCCCTTCTTAATGGATTCAGATTGCAAACAGCGACTTGCGGAAATGGAATTCGAGTATCTTGTTTTAGCTGAAACATTATGATATATTCATTGATTTTATGATATATAATCGTTGACAATACTAATATATTTTTGCATATAAGTAATAATATATAACAGACATGACGATTACTATAATAACTCCACTCATTCGTTTTAGAAATTGGGCTCATTTTTTGTGACACTGCTCTAGTATATTTTGATTTGACTAGCTAATGGTTTGAAATTTATGTTAATAAGAACACGTATCAAGAAACTATCAACTAACGTATCAGACTAAAATTAATCAAGTTCGTTGCATTTTGTTCCATTATCATTAATTTAATCATTAAGCAAAGCTGTACTATTCACTATTCAGCATTATTCAGGTACATCTATGTAAAACACTGAATTTTACAGTCAAGTTTCAATCTTTTTTACATTGAGTTTCAAATTTTCAAGCTTTCTGGTGACATTAACAGATGTATTTTACCTTCGAAACAGTGAGTTTATCGTATTTTAGGTAATCTTTGGCTGTGCGGGTCACCTCATCACAAAAATATATCAAGGCCAACAGAAATATAACTCCCCAATAGATACGGCGTACAAGATATTTTGCATTCACAGCAGTGGCAAAACCATGCAGTGATATTTCATGTATACTAATCATTGTCTAAAATTATAGGATTTCTTAAAGTAGGTGATCAGAAAATCTTTAGCGACTGTCGTATGACAGTTGTGACGGTATCATTTTTAGTGCATTGCCTTAGTTGCTCTAGACTGACTACACTTCAGACTTAATTTTAGGGCTTAGACTTAGAGTTTAACTTCGTTTTCTTCTCTGATCACCCACTTCAAGATATCCGATTCAGATGTAAAAACTTCTATAATAACTTGTTGAGTGCTTAGCTGCATTACACAACCGGATTTACGGTTATTAATTAATATTAATACTGATATTAAAAATTGTTATCAAAAGTACTTTTAATATTACATACTTATTTTATTAATATCAATATTAAAAATAAATGAGCTGTGCTATTTATATTACTATTTAATTAAACAACAAATATAGTTGGCTATTTATATTACTATTTAAATAAAAATAAATTAGTCGCACTATTTATGTTAATATTAATATTAAAATAACGGTACCAGAGATTAACATTACAGTTTTTCATAAAAGTTCATAAAACACTATTCTCAAGTCTCGTAGGCTCTAATTTTAATTTACAAAAAGTATATACGGCTACCATTAAAACTATACCAGAATAATGTATTGCTTTTACATATTCAAAAGTACACTGAACTAGTTCAAACTTTTCATTGTGTTATTATGCCTGCTAAAGTACTTAGTTTAGTTTTCCAAATCTATACTTCTTAATGGCATTAAATTGGAGCACTTTCAAAATTTATGCAGTCAATGCTCAACAGGCAAGCAATTTAAACTTGTCGAATAAGGTCCCGTATGTAAACTTAATAGCTGCAATAGGTATATATAGCCAACGGTAGGTACTGTACATACATATCTAACAGTGTATTCTAACGCTAAAACAAGCACGTCTTGAGAGTAAAGTTGAGATAATTTTCGATGGATTTCGTTGCGACATGCTCAGGTACAGTGCCGAGGATATTCTTCGAATATAAAACGCAGCACCAAATTTGTTGAAGCCAACAAATTTAATATATGAGCCGCGGAATGTTTTTCTAGCAGCAGTTTGCTTTCAGACTCTGACAGTTTTTCAAGCTAAAAAGTTCACTTGCAAAAAATGTTTTATAATCAGCGGAACACAAAATTAAAACCCTGTTTTAAAAGCGTGTTGTGTGCTTTTGCAAAAGTATGCATCAGTTGCAAAAGTACCTAAAGTATGACCAAACAAAAACTACTGAGCCATTAGACGCCAGATGACGTGTTTTTGCGACTACTTGCTGTATATACTCTTAATGTCTTAATTGTGTTCCATTCGTACATAACAAAATCACGTGTTTAGTTTTCCATCAGAGTACAGCAAGATTTAATCAGCTTTAATTCAGCCGCAAACAATAATGTCACAGCTAAATTGAATGCGTCGCCGTCGCAAAACGCAAGCCTTGCCAACGGTTCCTAGATTTCAGAATGTACTGATACCGACGTCCTGACATTCAATTTAGGAAACATTCTTACACCAGGTTACGTTATATTATTCTCTACTGTGTGTCTGTGTGCAAAAGTTTCGACCACTTGACAAACACACACACACTCAAACTTGCAATGCAACCACAATATTGCTAGCGTGATAGCCATTAATACATATTCACTGCACGGTATACGCTAAGATCCACGATTTACAGTACTGTACAGCACACACACGGTCACACAAATAATGTATTTTTAGGACGTACCAATTTTTACACAACAGTTAACACAATGAGCACGAGATACGTGCTAAAGTGAACGTTTGTAATATAGTATATACGCGACGGCTGAGGCCGCCGCGTAATAAAACGCTTCAATAATTGCAATGGATTGTACTCTTGATAATAATAATAACAACGTGTTTAGTATTGTGAAACGTTTTTATAGAAGGTACTCTAATTACTAACATTAAAAGATTTGTTTTACCATTATTTCTCTAAGCGAACTGGTATACAGTTGTGTTACTTTTTGCATTCAAAAAACACAACAGTTGCAGTTCAGACAAAAACGTTGTTTTAAGACACAGACGGGAGCACTTACAGAGCAGAAAATACTATTCTGTGCTCTTAATATGACCAAATTCGTACTCTGATTTACATGGATCAATGATACAGTGATACAATCATTGATTTTAGAATTTAGAATAAAATCAACCTAAAAGCCCTTCGTTGAGATCAACGGAACCGTTGAAATTCAATCCAATTTTATAAACAATTACAGCGGCTCCGTTGAGCTTAACGGAGCATTTTGATGAAAATCTGGTCCTTATACAATGAAATTTTTTCAACGGAGACCTTTCAACTTTTCACCCTTTCAAGTTGAGTTTAACGGGCTGTTGCAATCTTCATAAAATTGGGCCCAGAAATGAAAAAACGAACATTTCTGCAGATCAAAACTCAATTTCGATTGACCGATCATATTTGTAGATTATTTGCATCCTGTTGCTCTACACACTACACAGGTTGAGGAAGGGTTTATTTACTAACGCAAAAACGTTAAAACTTTAACTAAAAAGAAAAAAGTTAGGGGCCTTATTTTAACTATCACTGAAATTAAAACAATTTTACTAATTGAATTACCTACGCTGAGTCGTATTTCAGGGGTTTGTGTGGGGGAGTAAGCAAAACATGATTTGGGATTCCAGGACAAACAGTTTAGCAGACTTCCCTTGGCCTTAACGGACAAAAAACTTTTCTTCCAACTTTTCAGAAAGTTGTTCTGAAATTGTAAATTTGGTCATAATGGCCGTTAAATGCTGCTGAGTTCAGCATAAGGTCATATAATTCACCAAAAAAAGTTTGTAAATCATGTAAACTTTTTTACAAATTTTTTTCCAGAATTTGCTACGTTTTTGTCCTAAGTGTGACATGGGTGAACGCAAGTACCCACCCACTACCCAACCCCCCAAAATTTTGATGTTTCAAAGACAAGTCCCTACTAAACTGAGACAAAGAGACCCGTACGCATGAATGACTGTATTTTTTATAGTCTGGGTCATGCACATTGAGGACAATTTTACATGGCAAATTTTGGTCAACTGCTGTTGAAAATTGTTTCGAAATTCGTTCGCGCAAAAATCGGCTTTAAATTACAAGAAGCAAATAACAGTGACAATGGCGTGTTCTTTGACCGCATTAAAGGGGTAGTTTTAATCGGACTAAACGGTTTAAAAATTATGCGAAAAAAATCCATTCCAAAACGTCTGTTTAATCAGGATGAGCCAGGGTTTAGCTAAAGTCAAGAGTCGCGACATTTTGCTTCCCAAGCAACGACAGCAGAAGTAGCGTTATTTTTGGTCTGGTTGCCAATCTCAGTGGTGGTGGGGGCAACCTTCACATTAATACCAAACATGGCCGCGACCGCCCTTCTTATGTCCTGATTCTTGAAAACATAGACGAAAATATTGTTCGCCGAGTTTAGATTTACAAGAATCCACGTCGAACATGAGGTTATTGTGTAAGTTAGACCGGATACTTCCAAATAGCCTGCCAGAAGAAATACTAACATCGGCAATGTATGCAGAAAAAACGTAGATCCCACCACAATTGATAAAGTTTTCGTTATTCTGCGTTGACGATCGTTAAGGTGTTTCATAACTTGTGAGAATTTGGTCTTTTTCCCATTTTTGCGCAAAAAACACAAGGCCAGTCCATAAACTGGAACACTTAGCAGTGTCACGTAAAAATTGTACTTATTGTAAAATTGATCGAACCATTTTGGAATACAGGACCCCGTTACGCAAATATTTGGCGCGACGGCGGTCCTAGGAAATTGGTAAACAACACCCATAACGATTAAAAGCATGGCAGCGGCAAATACAAAATTACAGATAGCTACAGTTACTATTTTCTTGGTCGTAATTTGCATATATGCGTGAATACTGTAGCAGGCTACACAACGGTCAATCGATATCAATAATAACATAGTAGATACTGTAAAACTAGCTATTATGAAGCATATATTGTGAATTCGTATAATGCAGTTCCACTTCGGCACCAAAATCGCATCTTGGCGGGTATGTATAAGATATAAGCGTTGAGTGCCTGAGCTAAAGAGACCTACTCCCATCGTAAGGTCAGCGAGAGCAAGGGCCACGGGTAAACAATACTCTTTGCGGCGTAACTCTTTGTTATACCATACGGCTGCTATTATGAGTACATTGCCCAGAATTTGAATACAGCCTTCTACAGTGTACGCACTGTACAGAGCTATACCAAGAGTACTTAGAGATTGGTTTCTGGAATTCATCATCAGGAGCAATGGTTCTTTGGTCGACTTTTGTTCGCTGTTATGAAGAGTACACACTGCGGAGCCAAATACTTATAAATCAAAACGGCTAGAACAGATAACCTTAAATGTAACATTTAAGGCAAAGATAACAATATAGTTAAGGGGGTAGTGTCGCGAAAGCAGTTTTGCTCATAGGCTGTGAAAATAGAACTTTTTGTTTTGAAGTAGTACATGCAATGAGAAGCTAGTCCAACGCTGTATGGTATCAAATAATTACTGCCAGACATCACACTATCAATATTGATAAATATCTTGGACCAATCGTCATTAGTAAGCCAGACATCACACAATAGAAACATAAAAGTTCGAAAAATCAAGCCAGATATCAGATTGGCCAGCTTGTGAAGTACACATCATGTGTGGACGCACAATTTTTTGCGACAAATAAGAAAAAAGAAAATTGAAGGTTCGTTTTTCTTCTGATTCGAAAATAAGCGTCTAGATTTTCCACAAATTATCATTATTGCTGTTACTATTTTACAGTTTAAGTAAACCTTCACAGTTCAAACTAGTATTACTCCACAGCCGCTACAGTAATCTTCACTAAATTTTGTGTGCATAAACTACAACATATGTGCTATTAGTCTGTGTAAAAAAACTAAACAGAAAATTTGATAAATGTGACTAAATAATGGAATGTGAATAGGTTTTTTTTCCGTCATTTTTCAGACTTTGAGACATTATTGCAAACTATATGCAGCACCAATTTTGCTGAAACTTGGCAAAATAATTTGCCTTTTGGTAGATTTTGAAAATATAGAAAGAACAATTTCTAACATTTTACTGAACAAGCTTTACAGTCGCGCAAAATCGACTGCTTTCGCGACACTACCCCCTTAACAAGTCTATACATGTGAGCATATGTGGTTAAATATACATAACTGTTTTGAAAATTTAATGAGTTGTAACAAAAGTTATAAAAGATAATTTTTCCAAGGAAAAGTCATACGTAAGCTATGTTTTATCGACGACGTTTATGTTATAGCAAGCAAGGCGCTTCGGTTAAGATAAATAAAATAATAATAATAAAATTCGGCACAGATAAATTTGGCTGTGAGTTTCATTATTCCACTTTGGAAAATATAAAACGCGGCATTACTTCTGGAAACAAACTTTGTTTTTCTTCTTTTTCGTTTCAAGTTTTTTGTACCAAGTTTTCGTTGTTTTAAGTTTATCGGTAAAAGATTCGAGTGAAACCGGAGGCCCTGCAAGACAGTTGGGTTAGATGAATTTTATTCACTAGAAAAATTTATCAAAATATATGCATTTAAAATATTTAGAAGTAATACATGAACGTCAAATATTAATTTCTACCAACAGTCAAACATTGTATAAGTCTCAACAGGAGCTATGACATTAACCATCGCTCCTGCTAATCATGTGATGCGTACCGTTATTTTAATAATGGAATTTATTTTTAATATTAATATTAATATAAATACAATTCGTAAAATAATTTTAATTTAATATTAATATAAATAAAGTTTGCAATTTATTTTTAATTTAATATTAGTATAAATGCGATTCCTGAAATATTTTTAATTTAATATTAATATAAATAAAATTATCAATTTATTTTTAATTTAATATTAATATAAATACGAAAATTTTCGACTTTTAATATTAATATTTATTTTAATATTAATATTTCCAAAATTATTGGTTTTAGCTAGTGCAAAAAACACAGACATTGCAAGCAAATACAATAATGTGCACCCTCGTCATAAACAGTATACTTCAGTGACGCTGTAACGTTCTCGAGGCACTCTCTTCACCTTTACGATTCAACCTTCCTTAATCCTTCGCCCTTTTGTCGCTCAGCACTATCACAGTTCCACCACATTTCCTGTTTCACTTTACAGGTGCGATGTCTTTGTGGTTCCAGCGTTTTTGTCGTTCTGTCATTATTATTTGTCGTTGTCCGAGCGCAAGATTTGGCACCCCACGTAATAAATACTCAATCTGGTCCATAAAACTTGGCTAGATTACACTAGTCAACTATCTAAAAATCACAGGGTTCTTCCTGGAAGTTCAGTTCTTTGTGTTACGTATCCCAGTAGTGGACAAACTACCACATATGGACAGCTCCTTAGGGCAACGACAACGACAAGGTTAGTCATTCATGTGTGCACACACTCTAACGAAACTTAAAAGCAAGGAACATTGATCCACAAAGTTGCAAGGGTCTGGGGGCAGTAGCCACCAGAAAAAAAGTTGAGGAAAATTTGATTTTTACGCCAAATTTGGTCAATTGGAGACCGGACCATAAAAACCATTGGGGGTGTTACGGATAATAGTGTCCCCCCTAAAATTTGTCACACCCGGACACCTTTCTATGTGGTCCCCCTCCCAGACATTTTTATCCACATTACATACATTTACGGCACAAAAGAATCCTAGGGTTTATTCCTTTACCGGATTAAAGGGTTAATTTTAATCGGACTAAACAGTTTAAGAATTATGCTGAAAAATGCCAATCCAAAACCTCCAAATTAAATGGACTTAAATTTTATCACGCTGTTTTTTTAGTCGGACTAAACGGATTTAACTATAGCGTAAATTTTATCACGCTGTTTTTTAGTCGGACTAAACGGATTTAACTATGCACGCTAATGTTAAGCGGGTATGTTAATTTAGTCCAGTTTCTAGTTTTGGAATGGGGTCAGACTAAAATTAAACTGCTGACTTATTTTAACTCGTTTAGTCCAATTAACCCGATTTGCCATTTCTAAACCTCGGACTAAAATAAGTCCAGTCCGTTTGATCCGGTAAAGGAATAGGCCCTTAGTGAACAGTAAAACACCATCAGGGGATGCAGTGGGCGTGGGGGTGTCAGTAGGGAAATTCAGGGGGGATGAGACTTAAACAGTTAATTTTAAAGTTAGAAAAGGATGAAGTTAAAACTAATATCCTGATATTTTTATGGGCCGGTTTAGTCCATGCTGTCAAATGTGACCACCTTCACTCAATCGGTGTTCTTGAGCTTTTACTATAATTCAGAAAATTTCAAAACTTTTTGCCATCGCTCAGGCATATGTAACCTCACCCTATAGTATTAACATAGCAACCGTGCACCTGCCATACTTGAAGGGCGAAGGCTAGTACTAAACTACAACATTGACTGTATCTGACTGTAGAAGGCTGGGCTGAC
>JASANF010020520.1:0-27500 GCA_030248245.1 Trissonchulus sp. WLG1_4 | reverse complement strand
TAATTTGCTTTTTTGACCTCATGGGTACCGAGTAGTGTTTATATTTATTATTTTTCCTTGTTACTATGTAGTTACATGTCTAGAATCAGGATCTGGAAAAACTAGGACCGAAATCTGAAGCCAGTACTGACTATAGGTGACACTATGTTGAAATAGGAGACTTATGTTGAAAGTGTGAATAGAACTGCTCTTTTGAAATCCTGACTTCGGATTGGCCTATATCTCTTCAAAAACCACTTATTCTAGGGTAATTCGACCCGTAGAATTCGAATCTGAAAGAATTAGAAGTCTATCTCAAAGCATAAAAATTTTTGAAAATTTTCATTTTTTCACAAGTCAGGCTTTGGGGTACCTAATTTGCTTTTTTGACCTCATGGGTACCGAGTAGTGTTTATATTTATTATTTTTCCTTGTTACTATGTAGTTACATGTCTAGAATCAGGATCTGGAAAAACTAGGACCAAAATCTGAAGCCAGTACTGACTATAGGTGACACTATGTTGAAATAGGAGACTTATGTTGAAAGTGTGAATAGAACTGCTCTTTTGAAATCCTGACTTCGGATTGGCCTATATCTCTTCAAAAACCATTGATTCTAGGGTAATTCGACCCGTAGAATTCGAATCTGGAAGAATTAGAAGTCTATCTCAAAGCATAAAAATTTTTGAAAATTTTCATTTTTTCACAAGTCAGGCTTTGGGGTACCCAATTTGCTTTTTTGACCTCATGGGTACCGAGTAGTGTTTATATTTATTATTTTTCCTTGTTACTATGTAGTTACATGTCTAGAATCAGGATTTGGAAAAACTAGGACCGAAATCTGAAGCCAGTACTGACTATAGGTGACACTATGTTGAAATAGGAGACTTATGTTGAAAGTGTGAATAGAACTGCTCTTTTGAAATCTTGACTTCGGATTGGCCTATATCTCTTCAAAAACCACTTATTCTAGGGTAATTCGACCCGTAGAATTCGAATCTGGAAGAATTAGAAGTCTATCTCAAAGCATAAAAATTTTTGAAAATTTTCATTTTTTCACAAGTCAGGCTTTGGGGTACCTAATTTGCTTTTTTGACCTCATGGGTACCGAGTAGTGTTTATATTTATTATTTTTCATTGTTACTATGTAGTTACATGTCTAGAATCAGGATCTGGAAAAACTAGGACCGAAATCTGAAGCCAGTACTGACTATAGGTGACACTATGTTGAAATAGGAGACTTATGTTGAAAGTGTGAATAGAACTGCTCTTTTGAAATCCTGACTTCGGATTGGCCTATATCTCTTCAAAAACCACTTATTCTAGGGTAATTCGACCCGTAGAATTCGAATCTGGAAGAATTAGAAGTCTATCTCAAAGCATAAAAATTTTTGAAAATTTTCATTTTTTCACAAGTCAGGCTTTGGGGTACCTAATTTGCTTTTTTGACCTCATGGGTACCGAGTAGTGTTTATATTTATTATTTTTCCTTGTTACTATGTAGTTACATGTTTAGAATCAGGATCTGGAAAAACTAGGACCGAAATCTGAAGCCAGTACTGACTTTAGGTGACCCTATGTTGAAATAGGAGACTTATGTTGAAAGTGTGAATAGAACTGCTCTTTTGAAATCCTGACTTCGGATTGGCCTATATCTCTTCAAAAACCACTTATTCTAGGGTAATTCGACCCGTAGAATTCGAATCTGGAAGAATTAGAAGTCTATCTCAAAGCATAAAAATTTTTGAAAATTTTCATTTTTTCACAAGTCAGGCTTTGGGGTACCCAATTTGCTTTTTTGACCTCATGGGTACCGAGTAGTGTTTATATTTATTATTTTTCCTTGTTACTATGTAGTTACATGTCTAGAATCAGGATTTGGAAAAACTAGGACCGAAATTTGAAGCCAGTACTGACTATAGGTGACACTATGTTGAAATAGGAGACTTATGTTGAAAGTGTGAATAGAACTGCTCTTTTGAAATCTTGACTTCGGATTGGCCTATATCTCTTCAAAAACCACGTATTCTAGGGTAATTCGACCCGTAGAATTCGAATCTGGAAGAATTAGAAGTCTATCTCAAAGCATAAAAATTTTTGAAAATTTTCATTTTTTCACAAGTCAGGCTTTGGGGTACCTAATTTGCTTTTTTGACCTCATGGGTACCGAGTAGTGTTTATATTTATTATTTTTCCTTGTTACTATGTAGTTACATGTTTAGAATCAGGATCTGGAAAAACTAGGACCGAAATCTGAAGCCAGTACTGACTTTAGGTGACCCTATGTTGAAATAGGAGACTTATGTTGAAAGTGTGAATAGAACTGCTCTTTTGAAATCCTGACTTCGGATTGGCCTATATCTCTTCAAAAACCATTGATTCTAGGGTAATTCGACCCGTAGAATTCGAATCTGGAAGAATTAGAAGTCTATCTCAAAGCATAAAAATTTTTGAAAATTTTCATTTTTTCACAAGTCAGGCTTTGGGGTACCCAATTTGCTTTTTTGACCTCATGGGTACCGAGTAGTGTTTATATTTATTATTTTTCCTTGTTACTATGTAGTTACATGTCTAGAATCAGGATTTGGAAAAACTAGGACCGAAATCTGAAGCCAGTACTGACTATAGGTGACACTATGTTGAAATAGGAGACTTATGTTGAAAGTGTGAATAGAACTGCTCTTTTGAAATCCTGACTTCGGATTGGCCTATATCTCTTCAAAAACCACTTATTCTAGGGTAATTCGACCCGTAGAATTCGAATCTGGAGGAAGTTAGTAGAAGGATACCTAGTTTGCTTTTTTGACCTCATGGGTACCGAGTAGTGTTTATATTTATTATTTTTCCTTGTTAATTACTAATTGAGTGCCTTCGGCGCGACGCGGCAGCTTCAGTTTTCTTAATAGAAAGTCAGAATTTTACGGCAACAGGGCCCCAGCTTAACGCGCCTTCGGCGCGACGCGGCAGCTTTAATTTTTTTAATAGAAAGTCAGAATTTTACGGCAACAGGGCCCGAGCTTAACGCGCCTTCGGCGCGACACGGCAGCTTCAATTTTCTTAATAGAAAGTCAGAATTTTACGGCAACAAGGCCCGAGCTTAACGCGCCTTCGGCGCGACGCGGCAGCTTCGATTTTCTTAATAGGAAGTCGAACATTTGCGGCAACAGGGCCCGAGCTTAACGCGCCTTCGGCGCGACACGGCAGCTTCAACTTTTTCAATAGAAAGTCAGAATTTTACGGCAACAGGGCCCGAGCTTAACGCGCCTTCGGCGCGACGCGGCAGCTTCAATTTTCTTAATAGAAAGTCAGAATTTTACGGCAACAGGGCCCGAGCTTAACGCGCCTTCGGCGCGACGCGGCAGCTTCACTTTTCTTAATAGGAAGTCGAACTTTTGCGGCAACAGGGCCTCAGCTTAACGCGCCTTCGGCGCGACGCGGCAGCTTCAATTTTCTCAAGTGAAAGTCAGAATTTTACGGCAACAGGGTCCGAGCCTAACGCGTCTTCGGCGCGACGCGGCAGTTTCAATTTTCTTAATAGAAAGTCAGAATTTTACGGCAACAGGGCCCCAGCTTAATGCGCCTTCGGCGCGACGCAGCAGCTTCAATTTTCTTAATAGAAAGTCAGAATTTTACGGCAACAGGGCCCGAGCTTAACGCGCCTTCGGCGCGACACGGCAGCTTCAACTTTTTCAATAGAATGTCAGAATTTTACGGCAACAGGGCCCGAGCTTAACGCGCCTTTGGCGCGACGCGGCAGCTTCAATTTTCTTAATAGAAAGTCAGAATTTTACGGCAACAGGGCCCGAGCTTAACGCGCCTTCGGCGCGACACGGCAGCTTCAATTTTTTCAATAGAAAGTCAGAATTTTACGGCAACAGGGCCCGAGCTTAACGCGCCTTCGGCGCGACGCGGCAGCTTCAATTTTCTTAAGAGAAAGTCAGAATTTTACGGCAACAGGGCCCGAGCCTAACGCGCCTTCGTCCAGTGGAATTTGAATATCCATATTAGCTTGCCAATGCTTCAAAATTTCTGTATTGTACGAATTAGTTCGCAAGTCTGTCAGTTCACGCTTGTGCAAAATTTTTTTTCTATCCAATGTTGCCCGGACAGCCAGAATATAATCCTCCATCGAAATATTTAAATATTTCAAAAAGTCAGATAGATCTTTGAAATTTTGAATAACTTTCACATGCTCCGGGACCGCTTGCTTCACTTCGCGCTTTTCATCACAAACAATTCGAAGCACACGTTTAATTTCTAGTCCCAGCTTTAGATATTTATTGAACGTTGCTTCAGTGACAGCAGTCATCGAATAGGCTACGCTTGGCCATCGTTTTTGTTGTGGAATCGCGCCAACAACACCTTCCAAATCTATTTCCATTTCAGCCAAAACCTGATCCGAATCACGACTGTCTTCAGACAAGCAGTCCAAATCCAAATGACCTGTAGCTGGCTGCATAGTCATATCTTCATCACATGCCAATGCACCAGCAGACTGATAGTTTTCAGTCACATTTGCATTTTTATCACGCAAAACCCGATCATGCAAAGGCATATTGATGTCTCCACCGCTTTTAACGATCTGATCACTTGCAACTGTCACATTTTCAAAAATTTCAGAGCCATTTGGCTGATTATTATCACTGTCTTTGTCACGTGCAATTTTAGGCAGTGGATCCATAATCATTGTATATGGCAAAGGAAAATGCGGAATTCCAAATCGGCACCTTGGTTCATCATTGACCATGCGCAGGCAGTATTTTCTATGCGAATGCTGTTGATATTCAATTTTCAGCTCTTCAACTGGATTCGCATCACAGCTAATATATCGATCCACGATATCCGCCATTTCTTCTGCACTCACTTTATCTGGATCTGGAAAATTTTCTACCCAAAACAGCCCATGCATGTGTGGACTGCAACGAGTCTGCATTTCAATTCGATAGAAAAAGTCCTTCACAGGACCAATCGGACTTGCACTATGAGTAAATGTGTGTTTCACTATCACTTGAATCAGTCTATCAAAATATCGACAGCAAAACTCGGCACCTTTATCCATCAGTCGACAGCGCTCTACAAAACTGAGGTCCATCACGGCATCTTCCGTTACAGTTTCACCATCCACCTCCAGTTTAAGCATTGCCAACAAGTGAGCCCACTGTGTTTCAGCAGCACTAAGCGTGATAAAAAATGAAGGCTTTCCGAGTTGACGAATCATGGCAAACAAATCTTTTTTCTGACGCTGTAGCCATCCAGGACTTCCACGAACGTTGCGCAAAACATTGAATGCATCATCACAGACAGCCAATTCCTCCAATACATTTCCTTTTAAAATATCCGAAACAGTCAATGCATTCACATTCCCAGCTTTGGCCTTTCGCATGCATATAGAAATTTCAGAATTTATTCTTTCCATCTGTAGCAATTTCGTAGCAAAAAATGGATATTCATGACATTCCCGGTGTCGACCATCACATGAACGCATGGAATATTTCACTCTTTCGGCTGTGCTCATGGAGGTTTTCGGAATTTCTTCGCCACAATACAAATGAGGAAAACAGAGTGCTTCCACTTCAGGCTTTAAAATAAGTGGAATAGGCTTTTCTCCTTCACCTGGAGCTACAATGAGTTTTTGGTCACTCAACGAATGCATTTTTTGCAGCGCCATTAATGTTTCCTGATCTGGATCATATGGAGCCACAAGAGTATCACTTACAATGCGACGTCCACATTCGTGTAATGGCTCTTCTTCCCAATCCGACTCTGAATCAGAAGAACTTCCAGACGAGGCTGCGCCATCGCCATCATTGTCTTCAGTATTAACCAGGCCACAATTTTGTGCAGCTATCAAAGCTTCCCCATTGGCATCATCCTGTCCAATAGAAATCAGTCCATTATTTTCTCGTACTGTCGAGGCTTCGCCGTCGACACAATTCTGCTCACTAGTATTTAGACCATCATTTTGCTCAGTGGTTGTATCACCTCCTTTTCCAGTGTCAGCCTCGCTACACTTGCACTTCTTACAAGCACAAGTTGTGCAGTGACTGGTATTATATCCTTCAACATCCCCTTCATCTTCAATTAGCACACTCAGATCACCGACATCACGAAGGGATTCTAGCCACTGTACATCATTTAGTTTCAGACCTTGTTTATACAGCGATCCATTGTTGAAAAGCCACCTTACTGCTCCCAGAACACGCTTAACGCGAATTCGCTCTTGTCGGTACGGTCCATAGCAGCGCTTTCGTTTCATTTCAACAACCAACGTTCCACAATCAGGCAACGACCGAGGCAGTAGACCAACTGAATTTTCCAAGTTGGCAGGCACAGCCACAACTGCACCATACAGTCTCGATTGTTTACAAGCAGGCATTTCCCGGATGGTCATAAACGGGATAACAGAACTAACAAGAGTTCGCTCCAATGGTCGCAGGTCCAGCAATTCGTCTGGAATAGGCAGAAGTTGAAAATTTCCAGGCCGTAATACCGGAAGTTTATTCCGATCCAGATATCGACGACATCCACTGCATAAGACCATGTCATGTCTATTGACATGATCACAACTGCACTGTGTTGATTCTGCAATATCATAAATCCTTTCTCGTATTTTCTCATTCCTTATGCCATAAACTCGATGTAGGGCGGTTCTGAAAAACCGCTGATGACATACACAACAAACCCATGTAGGTCCTTGTCGTTGTGCATCCAAAAACTGACTCCACGCTTCAGATGAACTTCTAGAAGCAATTTTTCTTTGACGCTCCTTTTCAGTCAATATAGGATCTGACATTCGCTCCTTTTCACGCATTCTTTCAACATCTCGATATTCTGGATCTGATCGCCGAATCTGTTTCACTAACCGTTCCTGTTCTAGTTGCTCTGGATCACTCCGTCTACCAACCATTCTCAGCCGCTGTTTCTCCAGTTCTTCTGGATTGGCCATCTTTTCTGCCATTCTCAGCCGCTCTTTCTCCAATTCTTCCGGGTCAACCCGTTTAGCAGCCATGCGCATCCGTTGTTTCTCCAATTCTTCGGGGTCAGCCCACTTCTCAGCCATGCGCATCCGTTCCCGTTCTAATTGTTCCGGGTCAGCCCGTTTAGCAGCCATGCGCATCCGTTGTTTCTCCAATTCTTCGGGGTCAGCCCACTTCTCAGCCATGCGCATCCGTTGTTTCTCCAATTCTTCGGGGTCAGCCCACTTCTCAGCCATGCGCATCCGTTGTTTCTCCAATTCTTCGGGATCAGCCCACTTCTCAGCCATGCGCATCCGTTGTTTCTCCAATTCTTCGGGGTCAGCCCACTTCTCAGCCATGCGCATCCGTTCCCGTTCTAACTGCTCCGGGTCAGCTCGTTGCCGAGCCTTTGCTACACGCCATTTCTTTCGCTGTTCCAGCTTTTCATTATTTATCACACAAAGCAAGTTTATTTCATAGTCTACTTCTGTATCAGCATCTTCTATACACGTGTCTGCTTCACTGCTCGCCGATACAACCGCTTTTACTGACCATTCTGCATTACTTTGATGGTAGTCTTCTTCACGAGCCTCAATTTCCAACACATTTACTGTATCATCGGACTCAAACAAGTCAGATTCTTCTTTATTCTGAGCTTTAATTTCTGCGCGATATAAGCGAGCCCGATCTCGTCGCTCACGTTTTAACTTCCGCTCATTCTTCCGTTTTTTCGCCATCTTCTATAACCAAATTAAACCTATTATCACTTCTATATATCCTATTCTATAACATCTTTTGTCAACTTTTCATATAGCTTCTCTGCTTATTAACAAGCTGTATTTACCAGATAGAGACCAAAATTTATAATAACAGTGTCATTATTAAAAGCTAAAATCCTATAATACGAAATCACTATATCATTTAACTTTCCCTAAGAAATTTTTTGCTATAATCCATGTTCCACGTACAGCATTCTAAGCCGTCAGGTTCGTCTAGATGTCATACACTTAATAACAACCATTATATACTTTGTAGGTAACAAATAATGAAACAACAGCATGATTATCGAAAACTACAACTGTACTATATAAAATTACTATCTTACGTAACTTTATCTAGGAAATTTTTGGTATAATCCATGTTCCACGAACAGCATTACGTGCTGTCAGGTTCTTCTAGATGTCATACAATAAATAACAAGCATTATATACTTTGTAGGTAACAAATAATGAAACAACAGCATGATTATCGAAAACTACACCTGTACTATATAAAATTACTATCTTACGTAACTTTGTCTGGGAAATTTTTTGGTATAATCCATGTTCCACGAACAGCACTAAGTGCTGTCAGGCTCTTCTAGATGTCATACAATAAATAACCAGCATTATATACTTTGTAGGTAACAAATAATGAAACAATAGCTTGATTATCGAAAACTACACATGTACTATATAAAATTACTATCTTACGTAACTTTGTCTGGGAAATTTTTTGGTATAATCCATGTTCCACGAACAGGATTACGTGCTGTCAGGTTTTTCTAGATGTCATACAATAAATAACAAGCATTATATACTTTGTAGGTAACAAATAATGAAACAATAGCTTGATTATCGAAAACTACACCTGTACTATATAAAATTACTATCTTACGTAACTTTGTCTGAGAAATTTTTGGTATAATCCATGTTCCACGAACAGCACTAAGTGCTGTCAGGCTCTTCTACATGTCATACAATAAATACCCGCCATAAAAATGGGCCCCGGGTTTGTTTCCGGGGTCCCGATTACCCTTAGAAAACAAAACAAAACCCTGGGGTACTCAAAATCTCAATTTCGAAAATTTGACCCCCGAGGACCCTCTGGAGTCCTGGACCCCCTAGGGGGGGTACCCTAAAGGGGTCATAGACCCCATAGACCCTAGGGGTCCTAAAAATGGACCTCGGATTCGTGTTCAGGGGTCCAAATTACCCATAGAGACAAGTTTTTTTCCAAATCCCTGAAAAAAAAATTTTTAAGTTCACAAGGGTCCCCCCTTCTTGTTTTTCAAAAACCTCATTTTTTGAGGGTCACGTGACTCAGCCCCCCGTGAGGTCAGGGGCTCACCAAGGTGGGGGGCACAAGTACTCGTGGAGGGGACCCCACCACCAAAGTTACGGACCAATCCGGCCAGGGGGGGCTGAGAAAAACGAGTCACAAAATTTTGAGGACAATAATAATAATAACAACAATAACAATAACGACACGGACACGACAAATATAAGGGGTTGCCCATTGCTGCTTCGCGGCTAGTCGGCAACCCAATAACAATAACGACACGGACACGACAAATATAAGGGGTTGCCCGCTTTTTGCTTCGCAAATTGTCGGCAACCCAATAACACAATATATAAATTATTGACTAAAAATAAAAATAAATTTGTTACTTTGCCAAGAAAGGGAGGGGGGCAATCTTATTATAAGAAAAACAGCATCAACATCGGAATGACCCAGTGGGGATTCGAACCACCCACCAAATGCTCCTACGACCACCTGCTTGTTCAAAGAATGTGCGCTCGGGTTAGTCGGGCACTTCACTTGCTGCTGGTAATTGGAGCAGCCAAACTTTCACGATCAGTTTACGACCAGTCAATGAAGTCAAAAATTTGTGGTACTTGTAGTAAACGAGCACCCCAGTTACATAATACTTATGTTGTAAATGAGAATTATGGCCTATGAGACTCGGGGGCTGTGGTGTAGTGGTTAGCATTCTTGACTTCGAAGCAGGCGGCCCGGGTTCGATTCCCGGCGCCCCCATTTCTTTCATTCATTCTAAATTGGGACCTCCTCTTTCTATTTAACATTCTGGCGACCGTGGTCCGTGACATAGGACGGAGAGGATAGGGCCGGGTCCTCAAGACAGCCCTATCCCCGAACCGTCTTCGGAGGTGGGTTAGGAGTCCCATGCCCTGGGTTGAGGTTGGCACTTCAACCCTTACGGTACTCGTGCTGTGTGAAGTGTGACTGTGTACATACATAGTCTCTTTCTGGTGTGGTCCCTCGGTTAAGGGTAATCCGAAAAACCCTCGGTTTCGGTTACGGGTGAACCGGAGAAAACCCTCGATTTCGGTTAAGGGTGAGCCGGTTAAAACCCTAGTTATTGGTTGGGAATCGTTCTGGGTCGATCGAGAAACCCTGTGGTTGCGGGTGAGCCAGGAAACCCAGGAGTGTGGTGTGATTGAAGTAGGCTTGGAGGCCTACGTGTGAATGTGCTCCGCCCTTGAGGCATCGGGTTTGCCCCGGGAGCAGTAGTATCGACCGAGTATCGTTGCAGGGTCGCAACGATGTTCGAAGGGGGGACCCTGTTGTAAATGAGAATTAGGGCCTATGAGACTCGGGGGCTGTGGTGTAGTGGTTAGCATGCTTGACTTCGAAGCAGGTGGCCCGGGTTCGATTCCCGGCGCCCCCATTTCTTTCATTCTTTCTAAATTGGGGCCTCCTCTTTCTATTCAACACTTATGGCTACTAGTTTCTTACCCTGGATTAATTCTTGATTCTTATTCTTTCAGTTGGCAAGGGCAGTATTTGCTTTTATTAACTAGTAAATCAGTTTGGACAGGTAAAGTCATAAATTTTCGTATAATTTCCAAATTTGCTGGCTTCCGAAGTCTGGACTCTCGTCGGCCCGCCGCATATATCATTTTTTTAGAGCTCCAATTTTATTTTTGATGCCGCTCTGGTAAAAAATCTCATTGCTTTTCTAAACGTTTCATAGTTTTTATTTTTAATAAGGGTCCTAATAGAATATAGATACTATACTATAATGGAATATATATAATGTATAGAATATCATAGAATATTGAATATATAAAATATAAGAATATAGACTATAGATAATATATAGCATAATAGAATAAAGTTAAACATAATAAACGCAAGTACCGCCGTTGACAACGGAAGAGTAAAAATCAATAAATAAATAAGCAACGACAAGAAACTGGCAACCGTAAGTATTAGCTAGGGTGCTCGCTTACTATGAGCACCAAGAATTCTTGACTGCTCGTAAACTACTCGTGAAAGTTCGATGCTTTAAAGTGCCCTATCTGCCCGCGCGCACATCCTTTACAACGAGCATTGCTTGAACGAGCATTTATATCTATCTTTGACCTGTACTTTATATAGACGTCTAATTACAACTGCGCTGATAAGCAAGCTGACCCTTTGACCTTTAAATTCATGCAAAAAAAATACACTAATTGTTTAGCAAAGTTGCAAATAACGGCCTTCGCTTTTACAAAAAACACACCCAAAAGGTAGGTTAGAATTAAAATATCTGTGCCTTATCCAGAATTGGATTTAACGGATTAAATTTAAGTTAATTTTTCTAATAGCGCAGCACAAAATGAAAATTGCCGGCTGAAATTTTGTCCTACATGGCTCACATACAGTACCTAGGTGTGTGCTAAGTTTCGATAAATTACGTTTAACCGACGCTGCGTTATTGACGAAATAAACTTAAGACACGTTCTCACTCAGAATCAAGCTTTTTCGAGATAGCTTTCGCAGTCGAAAAAATCGACTTTCTCCGATCGGGCTCAAATTTTGTCCAAACATTGTATCACATAACTTATTAAGCTATGCAAAGTTTTAGCTCTCGAAATTGATCCTGGCGGGAAATACGACCTTTCAAAAATTGACATTTCGAGTGAAAAATCGATGTCTGAGTTAACTTTTGTAATTCTTTATAAAACTTTATCCAAGCAAGTTTGGATGATAAAAAAATTGTCCTAGGTGTAAAATAAGTTGAAAAATTCAAATCTGAAGTTATTTTTGTTGTAGACTGCAAAAAATGCAAAAATTTTGGCCATTATTTCAAAAAAATGCCATTTTCGCTAAAACACATTTTGCCCCCAAACTATACCCGGAACCCCCACGTCCGTAAATGTTAAAACGGAATCTAAGACGTCTTTATAAGCTCTAAAACATATCAAAAAATTAGCAAAATCGAATAATCCTCCGGGGGTCAAAAATGCCAAAAACTGAAATTTTGCATGTACTGGCTGGTGACTACCTCTGACTTAAAAGTCCTGTCTGGACAGTAATAAACTGGTTTTATGCGCCAAATTGCCAATGTATGTGCGTACCATAGACCCACGTATAATACCATATGGTTAGTTTCATTGGTGTATGTATGTATCTGATACAGTAATTAAATTAAGTTTTGTCAGCTAACTTAGCTCGTGCAATAAAAACACAAAAAGCTCATTATTTTGGTCAATATTTCTGTTTGTATCATTTGTACCGATAAAGTTATTACAAATAATGAAATGTCTTTATGACCCTTAAATTATACCTAAAAATTAGCTATATCGATAAATCCTTTGTGTGTCAAAAATGACAGCAACAATTACTCATGCGTTTTTGCGTTTCTGACTAATGACAGCAAGTCCAAGCAAAAATCAAATCATGAATATACTTTTTTAGTCCAATTATTATATAATTAAATAAACCATATTTTTTATTAATATTAATATTATTTTCACTTTACATGGTAGCATATGATGCTTGAAAGTTATTACTGTGACACTAGTTTTCACAATAAACACATAGATTTGTTTTCCAAGTGTCTGCAGCAACTAATATTTATGAGTCCAATTGTGTTTCACAAGGGTTCGAAAGTTTATATATGCGTGTGCTACTCCAATAGATACCCTGTGACTGTTGTGAGGGCATATAAGCGCTTGCTTTCCTTGTTTACCAAGGGAACCTATTACTGAGTCTGAAATCTTGTTCATGACTTTTTGTTTAAAAAACTTTGAATTTTGGTTGCTTTACGTTTATCATCTTATTTTGTTTTTATATTTGAATTCACTCAATAAAAAACAAAGGAAAAAGTATTTTCCCAAAATTTTTCATGTTATGATTGATTGATTGCTTGATTTATTACCAAAAGACAAAAACAGACAATTACCAGCATAAAATCCAAAAAATGGACATACTATGCTAATACGAAACAATGTATAAAATTGTTTGTATGTAATCGGTAATACTACTGCCACGTTCGAATAATCACAAAGTATTTTTTTAATTCAAAACCCAGAATATGGGGTCTTTTACTGTCCGCATCAAAGCAGCAATATCCCAGGCATCAAATTTTCTACCCCTAGAGTCACCTTCGTCGAATTTGTTAATTAAAAATAGTCTGACATTTGGAGAAAATCTTGTGCGTTAGGGTGGTTTTCTTAAAGCGTATCTACTCGTAAGATAAATCTAAAAATCATGCATATTTGATTGCAGTGAGACCGTTTTCACTTGACTGACTTTATTGCCTTATTTTTATGCTTTATCTATAGCTACATTTTTAAGCTGCTTTCTTTAAGTCGGTTCCGCCTCGGTCGGAATAAGGAGTCATTCCTCTTGTTTCAAGTTGTTGTTGAATTAGATAACGAATGAATCAATGTTTCAGCAAATTAGGTGCACGACAACTAAGCCAAAGCGGTCTCACTGCATTCAAATATGCATGATTTTTAGATTTATCTTACGAGCAGCCGTCACTGGGATACGCATTAAGAAAACCATCCTCACGCACAAGATTTTCTCCAAATGTCAGACTGTTTTTAATTAACAAATTCGACGAAGGTGACTCTAGGGGTAGAAAATTTGATGCCTGGGATATTGCTGCTTTGATGCGGACAGTAAAAGACCCCATATTCTGGGTTTTGAATTAAAAAAATACTTTGTGATTATTCGAACGTGGCAGTAGTATTTCCGATTACATACAAACAATTTTATACATTGTTTCGTATTAGCATAGTATGTCCATTTTTTGGATTTTATGCTGGTAATTGTCTGTTTTTGTCTTTTGGTAATAAATCAATCAATCAATGAATCATAACATGAAAAATTTTGGGAAAATACTTTTTCCTTTGTTTTTTATTGAGTGAATTCAAATATAAAAACAAAATAAGATGATAAACGTAAAGCAACCAAAATTCACAGTTTTTTAAACAAAAAGTCATGAACAAGATTTCAGACTCAGTAATAGGTTCCCTTGGTAAACAAGGAAAGCAAGCGCTTATATGCCCTCACAACAGTCACAGGGTATCTATTGGAGTAGCACACGCATATATAAACTTTCGAACCCTTGTGAAACACAATTGGACTCATAAATATTAGTTGCTGCAGACACTTGGAAACCAAATCTATGTGTTTATTGTGAAAACTAGTGTCACAGTAATAATTTTCAAGCATCATATGCTACCATGTAAAGTGAAAATAATATTAATATTAATAAAAAACATGGTTTATTTAATTATATAATAATTGGACTAAAAAAGTATATTCATGATTTGATTTTTGCTTGGACTTGCTGTCATTAGTCAGAAACGCAAAAACGCATGAGTAATTGTTGCTGTCATTTTTGACACACAAAGGATTTATCGATATAGCTAATTTTTAGGTATAATTTAAGGGTCATAAAGACATTTCATTATTTGTAATAACTTTATCGGTACAAATGATACAAACAGAAATATTGACCAAAATAATGAGCTTTTTGTGTTTTTATTGCACGAGCTAAGTTAGCTGACAAAACTTAATTTAATTACTGTATCAGATACATACATACACCAATGAAACTAACCATATGGTATTATACCTGGGTCTATGGTACGCACATACATTGGCAATTTGGCGCATAAAACCAGTTTATTACTGTCCAGACAGGACTTTTCAGTCAGAGGTAGTCACCAGCCAGTACATGCAAAATTTCAGTTTTTGGCATTTTTGACCCCCGGAGGATTATTCGATTTTGCTAATTTTTTGATATGTTTTAGAGCTTATAAAGACGTCTTAGATTCCGTTTTAACATTTACGGACGTGGGGGTTCCGGGTATAGTTTGGGGGCAAAATGTGTTTTAGCGAAAATGGCATTTTTTGAAATAATGGCCAAAATCTTTGCATTTTTTGCAGTCTACAGCAAAAATAACTTCAGATTTGAATTTTTCAACTTATTTTACACCTGGGACAATCTTTTTATCATCCAAACTTGCTTGGATAAAGTTTTATAAAGAATTACAAAAGTTAACTCAGACATCGATTTTTCACTCGAAATGTCAATTTTTGAAAGGTCATATTTCCCGCCAGGATCAATTTCGGCAGCTAAAACTTTGCGTACCTTAATAAGTTATGTGATACAATGTTTGGACAAAATTTGGGCCCGATCAGAAAAAGTAGATTTTTTCGACTGCGAAAACCTTCCTCGATTTGCTATGAGAACGTGTCTTAAAACTAATGCGATAAATCCAATTTTGGATAAGACCCTCTGAGATTACCAGGAAAATCTGGCAAAGGGCAAGGCGCAAAACAGTATTCCCACGAACTTCCATCTTCGGACGTAAAACACCACGGAATAGGTTCGCCTTCCGTTGGATTAGCGCAAGTGGTCCCGTTCATATCGCTAGTGTAGTCCTGTTGCATAAGGGACCAATCCACGCAATTCTGTTCCGTTTCCGTGTTCCACCTGCCATAAACGTTGGCTTTTTTATAAGCGCACTCTGGACGCATAGCTCCCCAACAGTCCAGCAGCAAATCGTAACATGGATCTGAACATAATTTAACAATGGATAATAATTATAGTTTTTGTATATATTCATTGTTTATTGATTTTAAAGTTGGTAAACTTATTTTTTTTATTTTTGATTGCTTGTAAGAAAAAACAGCCAAAAAATGAAATATTAATTAAAATATAGGACAACATATCTTGCTGCAGCGTTTTCATGAATTATAAATAGTTTTATGGATTTTTTACTGAATTTAATGATTGTTCAGATTTTTTCCATTGAAAAAAATGGATATTTTTGCTTTACGAACAATAATTCTTCCCCGATTCTGCTTCTGCATATCAACCAGCCTTTGGAAACTAAAACGCACATTTGTACCAGTATATATAGCCTACTTAATAATATTTCTAGTTATGTTACCAGGGCTTTGACAGATTGGATAACAATGGTCCCATCGTCTATGAGGGTCCATAGTATAACACCAGGGACCCGAGACCTCATTTCCTTCGTACAGACACAGGTTATTGTCCACTTTCGTTATTGAGTTCGAAACCACATGTGGGGTGTTTGAATTCCAGTTTTGGCAAGGAATGTTGTCAAAAGTAGTGTTTTTCTGGTTGTTTGGCAAATTCATGGTGCAGTTTTCCGACGCTTCCAAATTCCAACACCATTCATTGTTAGCGTTTTGTGTAAAACAAACTAAATACAGAAGTCTTAAATTAGTGTTTGCAGTTTTTCAATGTTCTTGTCATTTTTGGTGAAAAGTTTACTTGCAATTAGTGCGAAAACGTTTTTGGAAGAAATGATTATGTTACGCTCAGAGCTGGTTGTCCGGTTAGAGCTAGGATGGGACGTGCTGGTTAGAGCTAGGGCCTATTCCTTTACCGGATTAAAAGGACTGAACTTATTTTAGTCCGAGGTTTTGGAATAACAAATCGGACTAAACAGACTAAACGAGTTGAAATAAGTCTGCGGCTGAATTTTAGTCTGACCCCATTCCAAAACTACCACTGCACCAAACGGATTTAACATGCACGCTTAACATTAGCGTGCATAGTTAAGTCCGTTTTGTCCGACTAAAAAGCAGCGCGCTAAAAGTTAAGTCCGTTTAATCCGGACGTTTTGGAATGGCATTTCTAAGCTTAATTTTTAAACCGTTTAGTCCGATTATAATTGACCCTTTAATCCGGTAAAGGAATAGGCCCCTAGTCATTACACATAAATCTCAGTCTAGGCGGAGCTTCGTGTTTCCTTAAATGTTCAACACTGGCCAATCAAAACAAAAGACTTAAACTTAAACAAAGCCTGGCTTGACTTTGTCGAAATTGACCTTTATCTACTGTATAGTCAACACGCAATATGTCCGCTGTGCTTGCAAAGAAAAGCGTTTTCTTTGCAATTAAAGTGCCATATGTACATAATAACTTTTTTCTGCTGTAACAATATCTGTAATTTTTACAGTTGTAAATAAACTGAACTCGGGGCATTGATTTATAGCGCTCGGCCGGTGTGCAATATGGCAGTCTAAACTAAACAAAAACTAAAAAAACACTGAACTCTAAATTGATTCGCATGTTACTTTATTCTTCAGTTTGTACCACTGCAAGTCAGACAGCTCAACAGCAGCTCAGTGTGACTGTCTTCAGCAAACATGCATGACAATAAGTATGGGTTATAGCACTGGTTGGCGTGCTATACGTGATTTATACGCATGTTTTTGTGAAACTCCGAGTGCAGTAGCACGAGTGCGCGAAGCGCAGGAGTGCACTTGCATGAGGGTTTCACGCATGCGCATCAATTACTTTTAGCACAACCACAAGTGCTATAAGTGTCGTAAATCGATTCGAGTATAGCGTGCAGTATAAGTAGACGACACGCTACTGCGTGCAGTATAAGTCGGGTTCTTGCACTTTACTGTAACACTGAATCGAGATACAATAATTGATAATGAAGCAATGATACAACGTTGAACAAAACCGGTTTTTCACTGCAGTAATAATTGGACACGGCTGAAGTGACTATACATGTGCAGCGTGCACAAGGAAACGACAACCCTGCAGGCAGGACCTGAGTTGTTTCTTCGTTACAAACAATGTTGTGTATACACGGTGGCTGAGGCCGCCGCGTAAAAAATGCCAAACACATGAGCAGCACTCGAAGCGTATCTCACCTGGAACCTCGTTTTGAATCAGATCGTATCTTTTGGACCGTTTTGTTTCGTTTGTATGTCTTCCATATCGTGTCTTTTTTCTGGGGTGAAGTCCTGGTGGCAAGAACCTTTTTTTAGTTGTTTTTGCTGTTGTTGTTGTTGTTGTCATTGTCGTTGTTCTTGTTGTTGTCGTCGTTGTCGTTGTTGTTGTTGTTGCTGTTGTTGTTGTTGATGTTGTTGTTGTTGTTGATGTTGTTGTTGTTGTTGTTGTTGTAGTTGTTGTTGTTGTTGTTGTTGTTGTTGTTGTTGGTGGTGGTGGTGGTGGTGTTAATGTTGTTGTTGTCGTTGTTATTTTTCGTATTGCTGTCGTTGCTTTTGTTTGTGGCGCTGATTTTGCAGGCAAAGTGTTTGCCTTGGAAGTTTTTGATTTTGATTTGATTTTCTGCATTTGTGACTTAATATTTGACAATTGTTTCATTAAATCTTCATATGCTGATTGCTAAAAAATTAGATTTTATTGGGCTAATTATTTGTTAATTGCTCAATTCATTAACGAGTGAGACATAGTGAGCTATAGTACCTTTCTATTCCGCTCTTGTTACTTATTAACAAATTAGCAATTATGTAATATGTACTATTGTGTGTTGTGCTACCCTCTGATTAGCTGCATACTTGTTTAAAAAAACTTTAACAAGTTTGACAAACTTCTGTTTCTGCAGATTAGGTAGGTATGCAAGCGTACTATTCAGATAAGTTTCTTTGCAGATTACGTCCTAAACAATTTAAGTGAGATTCACGAGTGACACTAACCATTGGGCTAATATGCCTAAATACATAGCTGTAATGCTGAAACGAGGATTTATGTAATAATTTTGAATCCATTCATTTATTAAAAAGTTAACTTAATGACCACTTAACTTTAAAAAACTGCTGAAGGTATATTATTAGACCTTTTTGCTGCCTTGTTGGCTGTGAGCCGGAACTATTCATACTTACTACCATACAGCTAAGTCATTAAATATTTTCTTTTTCTTTTTCTTTTTATGCGAAATATGTCGTGTTTCTTGAAAGACTTACAACGGATGAAATTTTAGTAGGAAAGTTTTGAAGCTGCTTTTGCATCTACTACTTCATTAGTATCCGTAGTGTAGGGTCAGGAAAGGTCAAAAGGTCACCTATGTTGATTTGATGCTAGCCTCCCAGCCACAATAGCAGTAATCCAGACCACTAATTTATCTACATAGTTTTGACAGCTGAAACCTAGCTGTCTAAAATTTTTTTCAGATATTTTGTCTTCTGTTCGTAAAACTGAAAATTTTTTAAAATTTCTTCAAAAAAATAAAACTATTCTTTTTGTTTTTTATCCTTAAATAGTGACTTAGCTGTACCTATAACCTTTCAGCAAGAAAAGTTACGGTGTTTCAAAACATCAATAGCAGTTGATGCATTATGTGAATTTTCTTCTTATTGCTGGCAGGACTAAGCTGTTAAATTGTATAAAATATGTTTATAAGTACAGTTTTTTATGGTTTTATTATTATTGTATTTTATATTAGTATTTATTTTGCTGTTTTTCAAGTACTTACTAGCGATGAAAAGGCAGAGTTTTTCAAGAATTCTTCCCTTCTTAATGGATTCAGATTGCAAACAGCGACTTGCGGAAATGGAATTCGAGTATCTTGTTTTAACTGAAACATTATGATATATTCATTGATTTTATGATATATAATCGTTGACGATACTAATATATTTTTGCATATAAGTAATAATATATAACAGACATGACGATTACTATAATAACTCCACTAATTTTGGTTTAGAAATTGGGCTCATTTCTAGCGAGGCTGCACTAGTATATTTTGATCTGACTACCTAATGGTTTGAAATTTATGTTAATAAGAACACGTATCAAGAAACCAGACTAAAATTAATCAAGTTCGTTGCATTGGGTTCCATTATCATTAATTTAATCATTAAGCAAAGCTGTACTATTCACTATTCAGCATTATTCAGGTACATCTATGTAAAACACTGAATTTTACAGTCAAGTTTCAATCTTTTTTAGATTCAGTTTCAAATTTTCAAGCTTTCTGGGCCTGGTTTCATAAACAGTGAAACGCGATTCATTAGTAACACTGATGCAACATAGAAAATGGAGTAGAACTTTGTGTTTACACAATATTTCTGCTGGAAATTTTGTTGACAGGTTGCCAATATGTTGCATAACGTCAGGTTAAAATCTCAAAAAATACGCGTTGTCCAGTAAAAAATATAGCTAACTTGAAGTCATTCATCAGTCGCAAATATTAGTGAATCTTTTCAAGCCACTAATATTTACTAATATTTGGGACTAATGAATGACTTTGACTTAGCTAGACTTTTGACTGCATCAAGCAAACGTTACAAATTTGTACCCACACATTATCTAACATAATAGCAATATGTTGTGAGAGTTTCCAACAGAAAAGTTACGTAAACCCAAAGTTATAACTCATTTTCTAGCAAACATCAGCGTTACTAATGAATCGCAACTGATCTTTTATGAAACCAAAATTTTATGGCGCCCTGGGCCCGGTTTCATAAAAGATCAGTTGCGATTCATTAGTAACACCGATATAAGCTAAAAAGTAAGTTATAACTTTGCGTTAACTTAATGCTCATGTTGGAAATTTTCACAACATATAGCCAATACATTAGATAATGTGTGTGCAAACTTTTGTTACATTTGCTTGATTCAGACAAAAGTCTAGCTAAGTCAAAGTCATTCATTAGTTCCAAATATTAGTAAATATTAGTGGTTTTAAGAAATTCACTAATATTTGCAACTAATGAATGATTTCAAGCTAGCTATAGTTTTCACTGGATAACTTGACTATCATGAGATTTGAACCACACGTGGTGTAACATATTGGCTACCTGTCATGAAAATATCTCGCAAAAATATTGTGTATAGGCAAAGTTATACTCGATTTGCGATGTTGCACCAGTGTTACTAATGAATCGCGATTTATTGTTTATGAAACCGGGCCCGGTGAACATTAACACATGTATTTTACCTTCGAAACAGTGAGTTTATCGTATTTTAAGTAATCTTTGGCTGTTCGGGTCACCTCATCACAAAAATATATCAAGGCTAACAGAAATATAACTCCCCAATAGATACGGCGTACAAGATACTTTGCATTCACAGCAGTGGCAAAACCATGCAGTGATATTTCATGTATACTAATCATTGTCTAAAATTATAGGATTTCTTAAAGTAGGTGATCAGAAAATCTTTAGCGACTGTCGTATGACAGTTGTGACGGTATCATTTTTAGTGCATTGCCTTAGTTGCTCTAGACTGACTACACTTCAGACTTAATTTTAGGGCTTAGACTTAGGGCCTTATCCAAAATTAGATTTAACGGATTGGATTTAAATTAAATTTGCTAATAGTAAAGCACAAAATAAAAATACTCGGCTGAAATTTTGCCCCACATGGCTCGCATACAGTACCTCGGTGTGCGCCAAGTTTCAATAAACTCCGTTTAACTGACGCTGAGTTATGGACGAAATAAAGTTAAATCTAATCCGATAAATCAAATTTTGGATAAGACCCTTAGAGATTAACTTCGTTTTCTTCTCTGATCACCCACTTCAAGATATCCGATTCAGATGTAAAAACTTCTATAATAACTTGTTGAGTGCTTAGCTGCATTACACAACCGGATTTACGGTTATTAATTAATATTAATACTGATATTAAAAATTGTTATCAAAAGTACTTTTAATATTACATACTTATTTTATTAATATCAATATTAAAAATAAATGAGCTGTGCTATTTATATTACTATTTAATTAAACAACAAATATAGTTGGCTATTTATATTACTATTTAAATAAAAATAAATTAGTCGCACTATTTATGTTAATATTAATATTAAAATAACGGTACCAGAGATTAACATTACAGTTTTTCATAAAAGTTCATAAAACACTATTCTCAAGTCTCGTAGGCTCTAATTCTAATTTACAAAAAGTATATACGGCTACCATTAAAACTATACCAGAATAATGTATTGCTTTTACATATTCAAAAGTACACTGAACTAGTTCAAACTTTTCATTGTGTTATTATGCCTGCTAAAGTACTTAGTGTAGTTTTCCAAATCTATACTTCTTAATGGCATTAAATTGGAGCACTTTCAAAATTTATGCAGTCAATGCTCAACAGGCAAGCAATTTAAACTTGTCGAATAAGGTCCCGTATGTAAACTTAATAGCTGCAATAGGTATATATAGCCAACGGTAGGTACTGTACATACTTATCTAACTGTGTATTCTAACGCTAAAACAAGCACGTCTTGAGAGTAAAGTTGAGACAATTTTCGATGGATTTCGTTGCGACATGCTCAGGTACAGTGCCAAGGATATTCTTCGAATATAAAACGCAGCACCAAATTTGTTGAAGCCAACAAATTTAATATATGAGCCGCGGAATGTTTTTCTAGCAGCAGTTTGCTTTCAGACTCTGACAGTTTTTCAAGCTAAAAAGTTCACGTGCAAAAAATCTTTTATAATCAGCGGAACACAAAATTAAAACCCTGTGTTAAAAGCGTGTTGTGTGCTTTTGCAAAAGTATGCATCAGTTGCAAAAGTACCTAAAGTATGACCAAACAAAAACTACTGAGCCATTAGACGCCAGATGACGTGTTTTTGCGACTACTTGCTGTATATACTCTTAATGTCTTAATTGTGTTCCATTCGTACATAACAAAATCACGTGTTTAGTTTTCCATCAGAGTACAGCAAGATCTAATCAGCTTTAATGCAGCCGCAAACAATAATGTCACAGCTAAATTGAATGCGTCGCCGTCGCAAAACGCAAGCCTTGCCAACGGTTCCTAGATTTCAGAATGTACTGATACCGACGTCCTGACATTCAATTTAGGAAACATTCTTACACCAGGGCCCCGTTGCACAAAAATTTATCAGTTATCAGTTATTAGTTATCAGTTGTCAACTATCAGTTATCAGTTATCAGTATAGCGTTGCACGACATTTATCAGTTATCAGTTATCAAGTATCAGTTATCAGTATCAGTGTTGCACAAGAACACTGATAACTGATAACTGATAAATTATCAGTAAACCGTAAAAAACGTAGAAATTAGCGTTAATTCGGCTGTTTTTCTAAAATTTTCTTCGTCATTATATGCACTTTTCTTATGCGCATCGATTTAGAAGCATATATTTTCACATTTGAATCAATTTTTGTATCACTTATACGAAGACAATGCTGTGTGGCTGGCACACTGTATGAAAAATACTGGAAGATGGAATCAGTTTTCATCCCTAATATGGTACCAAAGTATGGAACATTAGGCAAAAAGCGACAAAATTTCAAGAAAATTCATTAAAACATCGTTTACATACATCAAAAGTAACTGTAGTTGCTTGGAAATGCTAATAAATAAAATTTATCAGTGAACGAACACTGATAAAAAATTGGCTAAAATTATCAGTTATCAGTTATCAGTGTTTTGCTTTGTGCAACAAACACTGATAATTCACTGATAAATGGGGGAAATTTTACTGATAACTGATAACTGATAAATGATAATTATCAGTAAATTTTGTATAACACTGATAATTGATAAGTGATAACTAACAACTGATAACCGATAATTATCAGTTATCAGTAAGCGCCGTGCAACGCAGTTTACTGATAATTTACTGATAACTGATAATTTATCAGTTATCAGTGTTTGGTGCAACGGGGCCCAGGTTACGCTATATTATTCTCTACTGTGTGTCTGTGTGCAAAAGTTTCGACCACTTGACAAACACACACACACTCAAACTTGCAATGCAACCACAATAATGCTAGCGTGATAGCCATTAATACATATTCACTGCACGGTACACGCTAAGATCCACGATTTACAGTACAGTACAGCACACACACGGTCACACAAATAATGTATTTTTAGGACGTACCAATTTTTACACAACAGTTAACACAGTGAGCACGAGATACGTGCTAAAGTGAACGTTTGTAATATAGTATATACGCGGCGGCTGAGGCCGCCGCGTAATAAAACGCTTCAATAATTGCAATGGATTGTACTCTTGATAATAATAATAATAACAACGTGTTTAGTATCGTGAAACGTTTTTATAGAAGGTACTCTAATTACTAACATTAAAAGATTTGTTTTACCATTATTTCTCTAAGCGAACTGGTATACAGTTGTGTTACTTTTTGCATTCAAAAAACACAACAGTTGCAGTTCGGACAAAAACGTTGTTATAAGACACAGACGGGAGCACTTACAGAGCAGAAAATACTATTCTGTGCTCTTAATATGACCAAATTCGTACTCTGATTTACATGGATCAATGATACAATGATACAATCATTGATTTTAGAATTTAGAATAAAATCAGCCCTTCGTTGAGATCAACGGAACCGTTGAAATTCAATCCAATTTTATAAACAATTACAGCGGCTCCGTTGAGCTTAACGGAGCATTTTGATGAAAATCTGGTCCTTATACAATGAAATTTTTTCAACGGAGACCTTTCAACTTTTCACCCTTTCAAGTTGAGTTTAACGGGCTGTTGAAATCTTTATAAAATTGGGCCCAGAAATGAAAAAACGAACATTTCTGCAGATCAAAACTCAATTTCGATTGACCGATCATATTTGTAGATTATTTGCATCCTGTTGCTCTACACACTACACAGGTTAAGGAAGGGTTTATTTACGAACGCAAAAACGTTAAAACTTTAACTAAAAAGAAAAAAGTTAGGGGCCTTATTTTAACTATCACTGAAATTAAAACAATTTTACTAATTGAACTATTTACGCTGGGTCGTATTTCAGGGTGTTTGTGTGGGGGAGTCAGCAAAACAAGATTTGGGATTCTGGGACAAACAGTTCGCAGACTTCCCTTAACGGACAAAAAACTTTTTTTCCAACTTTTCAGAAAGTTGTTCTGAAATTGTAAATTTGGTCATAATGGCCGTTAAATGCTGCTGAGTTCAGCATAAGGTCATATAATTCACCAAAAAAAGTTTGTAAATCATGTAAACTTTTTTACAAACTTTTTTTCCAAAAGTTACTACGTTTTTGTCCTAAGTGTGACATGTGTGAACGCAAGTACCCACCCACTACTAGGGATGTTTTCAATTACTGAAATTTTAATCAGTTCAGTTAATCAGTTAACTGATTAGCTGAAGATTAAATCAGTTCAGTTATCAGTTATCTTCGCCAAAATTTAATCAGTTCAGTTACAGTTAAGTTGACTTAAGTGTAACTGATAACTTTAACTGAAAATGTTTTCAACTATTTCTCCAAAAATGCTGCTTTTTAGTTCAGCTATTCTGACATTCATAAGTAGGTATGATTTTATTTCTACGTAGTTACTCCGGGCTACTATAAATTTTTACTTCTACAGTAAAGCCAAAATGCTTGCTACAGACTCCGTAAAAGCGAAGTCGTAATAACTTGATTTCGGAGTCAAAGCATACACTATCTATACTTTGACTCCACAATCAAGTGACTCTGACCCGGAGTCTGTTGCAAGCAAATTTGGTTGGTATATACTGTAGCGCGCATCATTACCTACACGTAGTTGTACGATTGAATTTTTCTAATTTTAAAACCAAAAACCTCTCAAAACGATAAAACTTGTTCACTTTTACTTTTATTACATATTACAATATATTACTTACATTATATTTTTGGAAAGTATTGCTTCTTCTTTTAAGCGTTTACCACCTAGTTTCATGCGGTTGTTAGTGCAGAACGAGCCGCAAGGCTGAAAAATCGCACACTTCCGCAGATGATGTTGAGGGACGGTGAACGGACTGGACTCAAAAGAAAGCTAATCGCAGTAGGACTTAGTGTTTTGTTGTTGGCCGACAACTAATAATCAATTGATTGTTAGGCTTGATCGAAAATGACAGCGACAAACAAATACATACAACATCTTTATGCGCGTGAGTTAATAAACAAGTACGCACGTAAAAAAGTGGGACATAATGATTTTTGAAATGTTCCCACAGCTGAACTGAACACTTGATTTTCAGTTATGCATAAAAACCGAAAGTCCAACAGTTTCGACGCATAACTGAAAAGGATTTTCAGTTATTGCATACAACTGAAAATAAAATCAGTTAACTGATTTCAATCAGTTTTTCACGACAGAAGCAGTTCAGTTACAGTTAGTTAACTTGCTGTTAACTAAACTTGCTTCTGAGCACTGCGCAGTTAAGTTATCAGTTTTTAACTGCTTTTGAAAATCAGTGCAGTTAAGTTATCAGTTATTATCAGTTAACTGTAACTGCTTAACTTTAACTGAAAAGGAATCAGTTACCAGTTAACTGAAAACATCCATACCCACTACCCAACCCCCCAAAATTTTGATGTTTCAAAGACAAGTCCCTACTAAACTGAGACAAAGAGACCCGTACGCATGAATGACTGTATTTTTTATAGTCTGGGTCATGCACATTGAGGGCAATTTTACATGGCAAATTTTGGTCAACTGCTGTTGAAAATTGTTTCGAAATTTGTTCGCGCAAAAATCGGCTTTAAATTACAAGAAGCAAATAACAGTGACAATGGCGTGTTCTTTGACCGCATTAAAGGGGTAGTTTTAATCGGACTAAACGGTTTAAAAATTATGCGAAAAAAATCCATTCCAAAACGTCTGTTTAATCAGGATGAGCCAGGGTTTAGCTAAAGTCAAGAGTCGCGACATTTTGCTTCCCAAGCAACGACAGCAGAAGTAGCGTTATTTTTGGTCTGGTTGCCAATCTCAGTGGTGGTGGGGGCAACCTTCACATTAATACCAAACATGGCCGCGACCGCCCTTCTTATGTCCTGATTCTTGAAAACATAGACGAAAATATTGTTCGCCGAGTTTAGATTTACAAGAATCCACGTCGAACATGAAGTTATTGTGTAAGTTAGACCGGATACTCTCCAAATAGCCTGCCAGAAGAAATACTAACATCGGCAATGTATGCAGAAAAAACGTAGATCCCACCACAATTGATAAAGTTTTGGTTATTCTGCGTTGACGATCGTTAAGGTGTTTCATAACTTGTGAGAATTTGGTCTTTTTCCCATTTTTGCGCAAAAAACACAAGGCCAGTCCATAAACTGGAACACTTAGCAGTGTCACGTAAAAATTGTACTTATTGTAAAATTGATCGAACCATTTTGGAATACAGGACCCCGTTACGCAAATATTTGGCGCGACGGCGGTCTTAGGAAATTGGTAAACAACACCCATAACGATTATAAGCATGGCAGCGGCAAATACAAAATTACAGATAGCTACAGTTACTATTTTCTTGGTCGTAATTTGCATATATGCGTGAATACTGTAGCAGGCTACACAACGGTCAATCGATATCAATAATAACATAGTAGATACTGTAAAACTAGCTATTATGAAGCATATATTGTGAATTCGTATAATGCAGTTCCACTTCGGCACCAAAATCGCATCTTGGCGGGTATATATAAGATATAAGCGTTGAGTGCCTGAGCTAAAGAGACCTACTCCCATCGTAAGGTCAGCGAGAGCAAGGGCCACGGGTAAACAATACTCTTTGCGGCGTAACTCTTTGTTATACCATACGGCTGCTATTATGAGTACATTGCCCAGAATTTGAATACAGCCTTCTACAGTGTACGCACTGTACAGAGCTATACCAAGAGTACTTAGAGATTGGTTACTGGAATTCATCATCAGGAGCAATGGTTCTTTGGTCGACTTTTGTTCGCTGTTATGAAGAGTACACACTGCGGAGCCAAATACTTATAAATCAAAACGGCTAGAACAGATAACCTTAAATGTAACATTTAAGG
>JASANF010020518.1:0-89010 GCA_030248245.1 Trissonchulus sp. WLG1_4 | reverse complement strand
AGGCTTTCCAGATTTGATAGCTTTTGGACCTTCACTGGGCCAACAAAGGTGTATATACTTTTGGGTGTTTTGAGCTTCAGACTCACTTCGCCCAAATTATTGTTTTTGAACAAAATGTGCTAATAAGTGTCTGTTTTGGTGTTAAAAGTGTAATAATTCCACTTTTCTGGGTACGCGTCTGGCGATAACCAAGCATAAAACGTAAACTAGCAAATTTACGATTTGCTCACCGATCTGAAATTTTGCTCACTGAAATTGAAATTTTGCTCAATTTTGCTCACGATTTTTTTTGAAAAAACCCCTGGTTGCACCCCTGCTTCGCTGGGGGTCGGCAACCCAATAATATTAGGGATTGGGTATTGCTATTAGACATACTTGGCTTGGCCGAAGTCCTATATCCAGCACTTTTCTAAAAATGCGGTACCATTATTTCCGAACAGTGCCGGTGTCACGGGGTAAATCTTCCCCCCGAGTGAATCTTCCCCCCGGAAGAAACACCCCGGGGTAAATCTTCCCCCCGGAAGAAATACCCCGGGGTAAATCTTCCCCCCGGAAGATTTACCCCGAAGAGAAATGCAGCTACATTTAACACATATTTTCCCACTTAAGGGTGGTAGTTGCGTTTTCGAGGTTTTTGTGATTTCTATGTAAACTTTGCGTCCACAGAACTCAAGTTACAGTTGATGTCTGAACACGAATTTTTGACACAGGACTGCAAAGGTCAAAATCCCAAGGCATGTCTCTCACTTTTTTGAAATTTCACCTGTGGAGTGTGGACGCGTTTAGACGGTTTTAACTACAAGAAAATACCTTAAATTTCGGTGCGTTTGATTTTCAGCTATGTATTTTCTCAGTAAATTGACTAGTTATTAAAAAAGTGGGGGACATGCCTGCGGATTTTAACCATGTCAAAATCATTACCAATTGTCAGCCCCAACAGGTAATCGTAAATGTTCGTTATTCTTCAGCTATTCCTGAGCTATTCTATAACTATTCTTGAGCTATTTCGAAACTTCGAGAATACCTAATATTTTCGAGCTTAAATATTGATGCAATGAAAATTTATTTTATTCCTCAGCTATTCTTGAGCTATTCCTATTCTTGAGCTATTCTTTGTTGGTGCAATCCGGGGTAAAAATGTCCATAGGGGACATTTCAAAAAAGTGAGACATGCCTGGAGATTTTGACCTTTAGAGTACTGTGCCAAAAAATCGTGCTCAGGCGTCATTTGTAGCTTTTGAGCCACCCACTTTTGACAATTAGCTAAAAGCAGTAAAACTACATATATAATACAAAATTATTTGGTCATCAAACATAGTCAACCTTGCCTCAACCTCAAACAGTAACACTACAACACACTCAGTAAGCAACTGATATTGTGTAGTGTTAAGTGTAGTAAAATAATTTCACGCCATTATGTCGGAATTTCCCCTTTCAGAGGCCTACTTTTTGAAAAATGCGACATACACAAAGTTAAAAGTAAAAAGTCCGTCTAAAGCGGACTCATGTATCATAGGTTCAATAGCTGCGTCATAATTAGTGGGAACACGTGTTAAATAGGGCTGAATTTCTCTTCGGGGTAAATCTTCCGGGGGGGAAGATTCACCCCGGGGTGTTTCTTCCGGAGGAAAGATTTACCCCGGGGTGTTTCTTCCGGGAGGAAGATTCGCTCGGGGGGAAGATGTACCCCGTGACACCGGATATGGTATAAAGGCCCTGCGGGAATGAACAAGTTTCGAGAGCTGCTTCATTCCCGCAGGGCCATAATACCGTATCACTGGTATTCCCGCAGGCCCACAATACCATATTTAGCAAAGTGCCGGGTATAGGACTTGACCCCTTGGTTTGGTGTGTGGAGGATAAGAGGAATAATCCCCCTAATCGAGCTCGGTCCCTCCACCAAAAGGTGTGCATCCCCTGTTAGATCGACTTTCGCTCTCTATAAATTATCAATTGAAAAAATGATGTAACACAACCCCACTTAAATTTTTGAGATACTTTCAACTGGAAAGAATCTTGAAGTCTATGTCATATCAAAAATAGGGCCTGGAAGAAGAATAATTGCTCCCTTCCTTTGGCCTGGAAGAAAATAAACTTGGACACAGGTCACAGATGCACACGGGGGCCTCAGGCCTGGACGTAGGCAAAATAGCAGATTTGAAATAACGGGACAACCCCCTCAGATTCGACCCATCGACTATCGGGACAATCCCCTTCCTTGGTGCTGTAAAAAAGTGATTTCAATTCAAAAAAGGAATTCAACATTTGCCCAAGGCGGCTGTAAATTGCGTCAAAAATAAGCAAAAGGCCAAAAATATGCGGAAAATATCAAAATTTTGCGAAAATTGTCACAATTTGTGAGTTCAAGTCCATCAAACGTCGAGATAAACCCACCCATAACATTTCGAAAAATTCGGGACAACCCCCAGACTGCGACCCTGTGTACATGTTTGTTGACCAGGCATATTCTTAGGCAAAACTTTACTGAAGGGGGGGAGGGGGGCACCAAAATGGGGGGAGACAAAGTCGCTAAAACGTCCTTTCGGAAAAAATTTGGGCTATGGAGGGTCACCCTATCTGAAATGGGGGTGGCAGGACCAAAAATGAGAGGGCTCCGGACCACATGGTTGGGGCGCCTCCCCCCTCACTAAAAATATGCCAGAGTGTTCTTGGCTAACCCTCACTGTTAGCGCAGCCACATGTGCACATGCTTGTCCTAAAACCTGGCTTTTAGTTTATTAATTTGACGGTTTATGCAAAAAAGTTTTCGACAATATATAATGCACACACAGACTGTGAAAAAACTTTCAGAACTTTTAACACAAAAACCGGGTCGTATATTATTAGTAAAAAAATTTACTCTTAAGATAACTTACTGCAAACTTTATACAACACCAGACATCATCGCTAAACGTTACATTAAGTGGTAATGACTGCCCAGAAATTTTTTGGAAATAAATTTATATCCTTAAAAATCAAAAGTGTGGTACACTAAGCTTTCTATAAATATGAGTCCATTTCCACTAAGCAATAATAAATTTCGCAAGGCCTTTGAAATAATACTGCACTGATCAATGTAAGTAAAGTGGGATACACGGACAATTAGTGTTAATGGCTAAGTGGTTCCAATTTCGGCTTTTTATATGGCGTAGCATGTTCTGACTCTGATTCAATATCCATATCATCAGAATCAGAAACACGTTCAGGTTCGGGATCTTTCTTAGTCTCAACTGCATTTTCAGGTTCAACTAAAGACTTGGTGGCAATGATATTTTGAGCATTGCATCGTTCAATCTGTCGAGCGTATTTTCGCTGTAATTTTTCCGAGTGTTTCTGGCGTTTTTTCGCCAATATTTCTTCCGGCGTAATCTGCAATAATTCAGATTTCAGCCATTCGGTTAGATTTCCATGGGAATGCATGGAAATGATATCCTTCATAGTTTCTTCTAAAAGGCCGATTTCTCTAACTTGTTCTGTAGTCGGATCCGTTGTGAGTAGGGTCAACTGACAATTGATCAAATCGTTACAGTTCAATGGAGCCAAGTTGAATTCAGAATATCGGTCAACTGACAATTGATCAAATCGTTACAGTTCAATGGAGCCAAGTTGAATTCAGAATATCGGTCAACTGACAATTGATCAAATCGTTACAGTTCAATGGAGCCAAGTTGAATTCAGAATATCGGTCAACTGACAATTGATCAAATCGTTACAGTTCAATGGAGCCAAGTTGAATTCAGAATATCGGTCAACTGACAATTGATCAAATCGTTACAGTTCAATGGAGCCAAGTTGAATTCAGAATATCGGTCAACTGACAATTGATCAAATCGTTACAGTTCAATGGAGCCAAGTTGAATTCAGAATATCTATATTGCATCAAAATATGGATTACTGTAAGCGCGAGTTTATACAATGCAATGCGATTTACGCAATGAATTCGTTCAAAAATCAAAAGCGGAGGTTTGGGCTCAGATGTGCTACGTCGCAGGTGATTGACTGCAGCCAAGTTTTTCATAGCTTCAAATTTGATCGTTTCACACAACATGCCATCCCAAAATCGCACCAAGACTAAGTGCCTTTTTCTGCGAGTATCTCGATAACAAGCGGCTATATCTTGATTCTGAATCACCGTTCCGGCACGATTAATCACCAACAGCTGATTAAAAATATTAACGACAAAATTTCGTATCACAGGTGAAATGATGAAACCAAATCGGTTCCAGGGTTCAGGTAAGGAAAAGTATAAACTTTCTTCGGCGCCTAAATCTTGCACATTCGCAATATACACATGGAATTGTTTGGTTTGGTGCGGCGGAATCTTTGGTTTTTTTGGCAGGCATTCGTGTCAGTTCTCACATCAAAGCATTCCAAGATTTCAAGTTTGCAATTCGTTCAAAATCCGAAATATTCGGAACCTCGACGGAAAAACCTGCTTGAACCGATAGTCGATATTTGTGATTCGTGAAACTGTTGACATCTGGCTCAGAAGACTTGCTTGAGGTCGCTTTGTGGGTCCCAGTGGCTAGAAATACCCAATAGCTTCGTTTTGTAGGGTTGACTCAGATTTACAGCCGTATGTCCGTTCAGTCGGCACTAGTGTGAAAAACTACACTACGAGATTGAGATATAGTTTAAAACCTGATACCTAATACAGCCTATTATCGCAACGCGATTTATTACCAACCACCCCACCCGAAAAAATCTAAGGTCTTGAGGGACGGCCGGTGCCCGGTATGTACAGGAAAAATTCGGCAAAAAGTTGATATAAATGATTTTACACACAATTTTTTTAAAATTAAAAATATTTCTGATCTTTAGAAGTTGAAGCCTTCTAACGTTAAACACAGTTACAGAATATTCGGCAGTCATGCAACACCATGTGAATGGGATGTCCCATGAGAGTATGAGGCGTTATGGGAAATTTTGTATTTTGGCCGAAAAGGTTGCACACGCCAGAACGACCCTCTCCCATTTAACCCCCGGTGGGACCCCCTCCTTTTTCTAGGACAAAATCTTTTGGATGAGGGTCTTCCCTCCCAAACTACACGTGTGCGCTCATAGTGTTTGTGACCGGCCGGCGGAGAAGTTCGGCCGGCCAGTTGGCCTGGACAGCCGCGGGGCGGCCGGTAAAAGCCGGCCGGACGGCCCGTGACAGCCGGCAGGAGCGGCCGAATTTTTGGACAAAACCAATTCATCCAAAATCCAGAGTGTCATTTTGCCATAACTTAACCTGCCGGATTGTTATGCCGGCCTAGTTTTGTCAGTCGGTCGAATCTGGCTGGCCGGCGGCGCCGGCTCTTTTCGGCCGGAGACGGCCGGCGACTATCGGGCCGGCCGGCCGGCCGGTCACAAACACTATGCGATCAGGTCCGATTCCTTTCCCGGACTAAACGGACTGGACTTAGGGTCTATTCCTTTTCCGGGTTAAACGGACTGGACTTTAGTCCGAGGTTTTGGAATGACAAGTCGGACTAAACGGACTAAAAGAGCTAAAATAAGTCAGCGGCTTAATTTTAGTCTGACCCCATTCCAAAATTACATACCACTGGACTAAACGGACTTAACATGCACGCTTAACATTAGCGTGCATAGTCAAGTCCGTTTAGTCCGATTAAAAAGCAGCGCACTGGAAGTTAAGTCCGTTTAATCCGGAGGTTTAAGAACGGCATTTTTAAGCTTAATTTTTGAACCGTTTAGTCCGATTATAATTAACCCTTTAATCCAGTAAAGGAATAGGCCCTTGGACGGGTTTATTTTGAGTCCACAGTTTAGCAATGGATACGTTACACTACGAGTTGTCAGTTAGTCCAAACTCATTCTTAAATTATCATCTCGCTAACGAATTTAACTTGCAGACTGATGATCATTAGCGAGAATAATTAAATCGGTCTGTCTCGAAATGAAAGCGCTCAAAGATTTAGTTGTGTTAATCCGTAGGTTTCGGAATGATTTAGTCACGTAAAGGAATGGGCCTGTTAAATCACTACTACAAATAGCCCTAATAAGTGCAGAATTTTATAGCGTAAACAAAACCAAACCTAATAGTTTACAAGAACAAGAAACACAGATTTACGAAAAATAGAGTTTACAAAAAATAAAATAAGAAAATAGATACTTACAATTTTTCTGAATTTCAGCTGCTCTTTCGATTTCAGTTTTGCCGTCAAACGTCACGGGTTTGAAGTTCATGTTCAAGCTCTGTAATATGCATACCAATCACAATTTTGATCAGATTCCGCAAGGCAATTTCAATCCTAGGGACAAAATCAATACATATAATTACATACAATATGTATTAGGTATTGTAGAGGTGATTTATACACGGAAATAAGCCGGCGAGTATTGTAGCCTAGTGGTTGAGACGATCGACTGCTAGCCTGAAGGCTGGAGTATCAAATTCTTTGGAAATTTTTTATTTTTAGGCCGAATTTTGTCAATATATCAATAGATACGTATCGGAAAATTTTCGACCAAACAGCAAAAAAACCAAAAGGAGACCCTTGTGCACGATTTCACTCGAAAAAAATTTCAGAAGGGGAAAGAGAAATTCCCCCAATCACTCCCTTGTTACGCCGCGGTAACACTAAGTTTGGCAGATAGATTCCGTTTTTGGTTAGGTTCTTTTGTTTTGTTGGTTTTTTTTTTTTTTTTTTTTGTTGTTTTGGTTGTTTTTTTTTTGTGGTTTTTTTTTTTGTTGTGTTTTTTTGTGTTTTTTGTGGTTTTTTTTTTTTTTTTTTTTTTTTTTTTTTTTTTTTTTTTTGTTTTGTTTTTTTTTGTTTTTTTTTTATTTTTTTTTTGTTTTTTTTTTTTTTTATTTTTTTTTTTGGGGGCGGGGGTGGTGGGGGGGTTTTTTGTAGTCGGGGGCGCGTGGTGTGTTCGTGGCCCGGGGGCCGGGGGGGGGTGGGTGGGGTGGGGGTTTGGGGGGGGGGGTCCGGGGGGGGTGGTGGGGGTGGTTGTGTCGTTGTGATGGGCGGGGTGTCCCCCCCCCCGCCAAGAAGGAAGAGTGTCATCTTCTTTGGTTAGGTCGCGGTAAGTTAAACATTCCACTAAGTTTTTGGTTACGCCGCGGTAAGTTTGGCAGATAGATTCCGTTTTTCCGCCTTCGCTGGTAGAAGTTGTGCGTCGAAACAGTGAAAATCAAGCGTTGAAGGGAAAATTATTCTTCGCTAGTTAGTTAATTATTGTGTAGCTAGAAAATAGTAAAATCAAAATCGGATGAATTAGTTTTTCGGTCTAAAATAGATCTATAAACAATAATCTTGAGTTATTCTATTTTTGAGCTATGTTGCTGCAAGCTAGTGTTAAAATATTATATTTCAATAGTCAACTTTGGCAGCCTCCAACTCAATGTAAAAACCGTATAAACTTGCAGATGACAGAATTTCGACCGAGGGGGTGTACGGCAAAGATTTCCTCCACACCCACAATCCGCCCCTTCTCAAAATCACACAATCCAATGCGACAAGAATGATAACGTATAATTTGAGTTTCATTTATGAAATGAAATGAATGGTTTATTCAGAGCATATATAGTGGTTTATGGTGGACGTTTATTTATCGTTGTATATAATTATTTATATCATTAAGTATCGTTATTTGCACAAAAATGCCTTAGAAGACTATTTAAGATTTTATTTAACGCCAAAAAAACAATAGTAACATGGAACAGTTTGATAAAATAAACGGTTTATTGAAGGTTATCATTGAAAATTCAATATTAAATAAAAACACTACATGACACTAGTGATCGAACGGGATCCCAAATCCCGATCCCGAATCCCGAGGGTAAAATCCCGATCCGGTCCCGATCCCGATCCCGAAAGCAAATCCCGATCCCGATCCCGAACACAAATCCCGATCCTGATCCCGAACAATCCCGTTCGATCACTAATGACAAATAAGAAATACTGAAAATTGCTAACTTATACAGAAGTCATTAGGAGTTCGCCAGACTCGTGTTAATGGATAAATCGTGAAATTAATCGCTAAATCTCAGATTGATAATCGCGAAACAAACACTAATTGGGTTTCAGTCATAGATGCACACAGGGAGGGGGTAGGAGGGGTATCCATCACCCCACAACATTCTCAGACAGAAGGCACCCCCCCTCTCAACCAGCCACCCCCCTCTGATAACCGAAAAAAGCGCATCAAAATTGGGTAAAGAATCAGCAATCGCGAAAATTTTCAGGCTGCGGTAAAAAGTGCCCCAAAAATGAGTTGATAATAAAAAAACTGCTAAATTTTTCGGGGTATCGCCGGAAATAAACAAAATCAGGGCCACTCCCTCTACCGGTGGTCAGGCACCCCCTTACCTGACTGCTCCCATGCATCTCTGGTCTGATTTCAAACAACATATCAGCAGCGAATCTAATGTTAGCTGAAAACTGCGTCATGACTTAGTGCCCTTAAACGGTCTGTAATATTAATGCGCAGTTTAGGAAAAGATATCGAATCAAAAGAGTCAAAATCGGTCAGCTGCTAAATTTTAATCCGAAACCATTCCTAAAAAACCACTGAACTAAAAGGATTTAATAATATGCATTCTTAACATTAGCGTGCAGGTGCATACGTACCCAAGTCCGTTTAGACCGACAAAAAGCATCGTGTCAAACTAAGTTCGTTTAATCCGGAGGTCTTTGAAAGGCGCTTTTAAGCATACGATAATTACACGCAGACGACAGCAAGCAAATTTTCCACGAGTCACGACGTACTTTGCTAACCAGCGCAAAATAATCAAAGGTTCATTAAATAACTCAGTAGCTAATTTAACATGATAGGACTTATATTAGTTTAAACCAGACATGAAAACGGGTCATGTTGGGTGCGTAGTGCGCCGCGATCCGAAATTTTTTCGGGACATCAATATTACAACGAATCAAATTTTCAGTTTCATTAAATATTCTTTTGCATTTTTTGAGCAAAAAAATTTGAAGCTGAAGCATATTTTATTGGTGTGGAAAGGATGAAAAAATGCCACTGGGTCTGGGTGACAGGGAAACGAATACGGATCAATATATTATGAAACTATTACATTTTTGTAAAAAAATCTTAGCCATCTGAAATCATATTCATTAACATGAACAAAAAAACAACAACAACATTGCAATATTTCATCATTGCATGACAAAAGCAGTACATATGTGAAGTAATAACAGTGTGGAATAATGGACAATAACTGTGCGGTGAAGTTTCAATTTCACTATTAATTATAACATAATACAAGTCCTATTCCCGGTCCATACTGACCTTGAATACAGGGACAGAGACGAGGACAAATCTTAATCCACTGCTGTGAAAAATTGGCAGAACAGTTCAGGTCAACTTTTTGTATCGAGCTGGTCTTAACTCCAATGTTTATGCCAAAACTTGTGACATTTGACCCGTTAAAATGGTTTGGGACAAAGGACGAGTATGAACCGGGCTTACTGGCTAGCCTTGCTGGCCCAGTTCAAAACAGCATACATACATCCAGTGAAGTACGGTATTGATTAATTAAAGACAGTAACCAGTGCCTTATTTATTCAATCAATCAATCAATCAATCAATCAATCAATCAATCGTCCGTCGCATTTCTCTTCACCAAATTAGGTGTCTTCTTATATTTGCTTCTCTTGAACTTCTTCATGTACCCTTTCATCCGCCTGCTATGCAGTGTATCATTGAGGTACTGTTTTAGATTTGGAGCCTTCTGACGATCTATGATGCCCTTCATAGCCGCGTTGTTCAGCTGAGCTCTGCGCATGTTATTCCCATGGCCACCATACTTGACAATCAGCATACTCTTGACGCCATGACGTCTGGCAAGTCCCAGAGTGCAGAAGTCCATATATCCATAGTCCTGTAGAATCTCTATGGTTCTCACGGCCAGTCGAATGGCCTGCGATTTGCTCTCATTCTCTGGTCGATCTAGGAAAATCAGTCGTCGCTTATCGGCCACCGTTTTTCGCAGTCGATTGATCTCGGCCAATTGGCGTGCAGAATCTTCTTCCAGTCGATTTCTCAGCAGCAAATCCCAGAATCGCACCAAAACGCAGCCATCGTCGCTTCGACGATAGCAGGCGGCTATATCCTGCGCTGTCATCCGGTATCCTTCATCCTTCAGCTTCGGCAGCTCATTGAGCACGGCTAGAACGTAGTCGCGCAGAATGGGCGAAATCATGAATCCGAATCGACCCCATTTCGGCGGCAGGGCGTACACTTTAGTCTCATCCTCGCCTAAATCTTCCACATTGGCAATCAGGATGTCATATTTCCTCGTTTTGAACGATCCCCTAAAGGCCAGGGTGGTTTGCAGCTCGGCCAAAACTTCTGGCATTGGTCTCGGCGTTGCCGTGGCTTCTAGCTCGGCGATATTCGGGGGTAGGGCCCGGACCCCCGCCATAACCGGGGCATTGGCGTCTTCGGGGTCAGCGAAGGTTTCCGAACATTCTACCGGATCCCGGGTGGCTGGGTCCCATCTGGGACGACGATTGCCCTTTCCACGTCCCTTTGCTTTCGTTTCGGAAACACTCTTTGGTGTGTCAAAAGATATAAACTGTGACTTCGGTGGTTCTATTTGGCTGCAGGATGAGGAAACCACTGGTAAATCATCTAAAATAATGAAATTAATGAGTTAACAATAATTTAAAATGCAAAAGTACCATCGCAATATTGCACTTAGCGCTGTACAACAACAGAATGAAGCGGCCATCGCCGACGAGGGCGGTGATACACAAATCTCCATGGCGGCTGCCAAGGCAACAATTTTCAGTTGTCTCTGTGACCCGCCCCCCCCGGCGGGACAACCTGGCCGAAATATACCGGCAGGGTTTCGACAGTCAGGAGAGCGGCCTGACAAGGGCCGACTCTGTGTTACTAGCAAAGATCCGGGTGGGCCATTGCACCAAATTTGCAGCCTACAAAGCGGTACTGGACCCCTCGACAGACCCCTTATGCCACCGCTGCAATGAGGAACCTGAGACGATGCAGCATTGGCTCCTCAAATGCCCCGCGCTAACTCCCCTACGACTGGACCTACTGGGTGATCCGACCCCCTCGCTTGACATCCTGTCGAGCAACCCTAAGGGTGTGGTCGCGTTGGCGCTACGCACTCTCTGAGTGTGCCGTGACGCGTTGTGCCGCCAACGACAACATCAACAACAACAACAACAACAACAGAAACATATCACACATGATTCTTGCTCGAAATCAAGTCTTCAAATTAATTTTGTTCATAACGCCAACAGATTTAACTAACCAACAACCTTTTCTTACTTTTCGCTATTCCTTCTTCTCTTTGATCACTATAAACTGTTTCAAAGTTTCCCATTCAAAATATCAAAATAAGGTAATAAACATTCAACAAACAACAAAAAACAAATTAATGCGCGTATACCAATCACAAACAAACACATAGATATGGTATACCTTCAATAGGCTCGTGCTTCAATCCAGAGAAGTTCTGAAAACCTGGTCCAGAAGGGGGACCCCAGTAATCGGGAAAACGGGAGGGGCGTGGTGCACCCCAACTCGGACGGGGGGGACCGTAACCATAGTTCCAATTGGGGCCTCGAGGTGGGCCCGGACCGTACCAACTCATTTAACAGTTTACTGAAAAAGATGAAATAAAAACAACATCCATAATTTTTGTAACTACACCCTGCGTCAGGGGCGGATCCACGATAAAATTTTCATAGTATATAATTTCGAGGGGTGGTGTCCGCAACGCCGCCCCCCCCCCCCAACTAGATTCGTAATTGCCTTGTGTGCAAGTCTAAGTTTAATTTGCACATTTTCAAGGAATAGAATTCAGCCGAACTAATCACAACAAAATCTGACTCAAGCTACTTCTTAACTTTTCTGCCCAGTCCAACTGCAACAAAAGTTTTCAGCAACCCTATTCAGTTAAGTAGCAAGCATACACTTTTTCAGTACATTGGCCAGCGGCCATTGTAAACCTGTTGGGTCAGCGAAATAATAATTAATAATTTTCATACACACCATTAAAAGCGTCTTCTTTTGCAGCAGTGTAAGCTGCAAAGTCTCGGCCAAATTTTTTCGAACTGGAACTCTTATATCATTCTGAAAATGTAACTTGGTCGGTCAGTTTGAGATGCTGTGTCAGTTAGGCAGTATTGTCTATTTCCAATAAAAAATACGTATAGTAAAGCATTAGAAGTTCAAGAATCCGGGTGGTCGACTGGTTAGTTTGTTATGTTCGTAACCATGAGATGACGTCATCGATCCCAAAATCATTTTTGACAGACTTTTACATTTTCAAATGACATGCTCAACAACCATGAAAGCAGCAAGATTATAAAATGCATTTTAAATGTGACAGATGCAAAGCAAGACTGGATGACATGTAAAACACACTCCGCACATCGACAGTTTAACGTTAACACTGCGGTAAGCATCCAGAATCAAAAGACCTGTTGGGCTGTGGTCCAACAGAAAAAACTAAAACGAGGTATTTGGTGTAACTAGTGATAGCACTTGTATTAGCTGTGATTTGTGCTGTGTAGTTTTACAAGTACAACTGGATACAGTTGGAGTGTGGTCTGACTTTAGAACCTAAGATCACACCAAATTGGCGCTGCGAGTGAAACTTCAACCATGCCGATTCGCGTTCCAAGCCCCAAGCCGTATTGGGACGACCCCGCAGGTCCACTTCAGACCTTTCGAGGTTCGCTCTTTTCAACGCTTGGCTCCTACTACAAGACGTTGATCGAAATGAACCTTTAGGCATGGCTGAAAAGCTTCTCTTAATGCTTCTCTTCGGATATGGATATGCTTCTCTTAATGCTCGGTACAGAGGGTATGCGAATCTTTCAAAGCAACCCTATTCTACCTCGCATCAGTGAAGTATTGTATGAAGAATTCTCGTATGCTGTCAAAGAAACATTTGACACTCCAGTAAATCCTGTCAGAGCTCAATTGACTTCATAAATCGACGTCAAGGCAATACAGAGACTGTTGCTGAATTTCTTTCAGCCCTCCGAACTCTCGTTGCAGACTGCGCTTTTTGTAACAATTGCGAAAAAAACATGATTGCTACGATGCTGGTTGTCGGTTGTAATAACAAACAGTCACAAGAAAAACTCCTAACCGAGTCAGTTATCGATTTTGATAAATTCTTTTCTCAAATGAAGGCTGATGAATCTGCGCGCGAAAATGTCAACCATATTGACAATAGGAACGGTGCCAAAGCAATTCACAAACTGAATCAAAGACCTCCTCAATCTCAAGACAAGCAAAATACAAATCGATACCGTTCTCAAACGTCGCGTAACAGTCATCAGTCACATAGCGGTCAAAACTATCGCAAATGCAGTCGCTGTGGCCGTGACCATGACCAAAATTTCTTATGCCCTGCCCGAAATGCCGTATGCCGCAAATGTGGCAAACACGGGCACTGGGCCGGCTGCTGTCGCACTAAGAACGTTAAAGAACTCCATTTAGATGATTCATTCAATGAATCTGAGTCGACCAATTCTATTGGATTTTTGAGTATAAATACTGCGGAATTTACTAACTCATTCAAAAAATCTTTCACCTGCAACGTGTCAATTCGCAACGGTAAAAATGAAATTGAACAAAAATTCGAAGTTGACTCGGGCTCTGATATTTCGACTATAACTAATCAGATATATGAGTCTAACTTCAGTCAAAGCTCCCTCAAACCACTCCAAAACGGCACCCAAATTTATGGTTACAACAAAACGCCAATTGACGGCATCAAAGGAACATTTGCGGGCCAAGTTCAGTTTGAAGGTCGCACGGCAAACATACGATTTTATGTCATGCCTAATCTGAGCAAACCAGTGCTCGGTAAGGACGCAATTAAAGACCTTCAGCTACAGTTAGACCCCATGTCTTTTGATGTCCACGCTCTCACGTCACAATCATTTCTCGACATCATCAAAAATTATCCGAGTTTGACCATTACTGAAATTGGAGACTATCTTGACTATGAGCACAAAATCACTCTAAAACCCGATGCTCAACCACAAACGACAAAACTACGACCGGTACCTTTAGCTCGACGTGCTGCAGTCAAAAATGAAATAAAAAATATGCTTGAACAAGGCATATGGGAACCATGCCCAAAAAGTCAGTGGCAGCACGCTATGGTTACAGTGCCAAAGTCTAACGGTCAAGTCCGGATCACAACGGATTTGACAAAGTTGAACTCTACGTGATCCCAGACAGATTCCCTCTACCCAATATCAAGGAACTACTTTAATAACTCCAAGCAGCAAATATCTTTACCAAGCTCGATCTGAGTAAAGCCTTTTTTGCTATTCCGCTTGCTCCTGAAAGTAGATCGCTTACGGCTACAGTAACACATGAAGGAGTCAACCAGTACAAAAAACTACCAATGGGCCTCACAGATTCGGCCTCGGTTTTCCAACGATGCGTCTCAGAAACCCTGGCAGGAATACCAGGATGCGTCGCATACATCGACGACATATTGGTCTTCGGTGCGTCTAAAACTGAACATGATAGCAACCTCAAGAAAGTTTTATCAGCTCTCCCTCTCGCCTCGAAAAACTTTCGCTTAAACACATCAAAGTGTATTTACTCGGTCCCTGAAATTGAATTTCTAGGACACATTATCGGCCACAAAAAAATTAGTCCAAACCCTCGTCGTGTGGCAGCAATCAAAGATGCACCACCTCCCGCCGATGTCAAAAGCGTACAACGATTTCTCGGTTTCGTAAACCATTATCAGCCTTTTATTCCGAACTTGGCAACCATAGCTGAGCCTTTGCGACAACTCACTCGTAAAGGAGCCAAGTTTATCTGGAGTGCTCAGTGCCAAACAGCCTTCCGAAATCTAAAAAAGACACTCTCAGAAAAACTGATTGTAGCAATTTTCGATCCAAATGCTCCGACAATAGTTTCCACGGATGCATCTGAAGTAGGGCTGGGGGCCACTCTCTCCCAAATACAAAGTGGCAAAGAAGTACCCATAGCGTTTGCCTCTTACACTCTAAAACAATATGAACGCCGCTACGCAGCCACAGAACTCGAAGGTCTCGCTTGTGTATGGGCGTGCGAACATTGGGAAAAATTTTTGTTAGGTCGCACATTCACCCTACGCACCGATCATGAACCTCTTAAAGCATTACTCAAGCAAGATGGAACCGGCAGAAAATCATCTAAATTTCACCGATGGAATGACCGTCTTTCAGTGTTTGACTTTAAGGTGGAGTATCGAAAGGGTACGTCAAATATTGCACCTGACGCTCTTTCACGTATGCCTTGTAAAGCAGACACTATAGACAGTGGCGTAGCCAGGAAAAAATTTCGGGGGGGGGAATGACTTTTCGACTTTTTGAAATGTGTTAAAATGCACGTAATTGCAATTTTAACCCAAAAAACGACACTAATTAGCATATTTCGTTAAGAAACATCGCTATTTTTTGACCAGAGCGGCATCGTCGTAAAACTGGCGCTCAAAACACCAAAAATTACAACTGCTCACAAGGGTCCAGAAGCTAGCAAGTTTGAAAACTTTGAGAAGATTTATGACATTACGAGCCGCAAATTTACTAAAAATGTCATTTTAGCTGCGATAAAACAGCTAAAAAGATACATTTAACAGTGTATTAAGCAAATTAATACCGCAAAATGCACTCATATACACGTGGACACGCTTTAATGGAACACAAAAGCAAGAAACAGCGAACCAGAAGGTTGCCGGGGAGCCGGGCCGGAGGCAGAAAAATTTCCCCCAGAAAAAAATTGAGGAAATTTTTGATTTTTTGTTCAAATTTGGTCAATTGTAAACAGACGCCCATTTCTATACATATGTTTTATTCTCCTCATACGGCCGGTATCTATAAAAAAAGTGGCCACGAAGCTGAGGACCCTTGTGTAAAATTTCAACAAGCAAAGTCAAGGTAAATAAGCAGTTGACTGGGGGGGGCGTAGTAAGGTTCCCGTCTGAACCTCGGACCTCACCTCCCCCTTTGTCAAACCTTGAAATGAAATTATAAAAAAAAATTGGAAAGATTATTTAATTGTAGAGAAATGATAATGTTTTTGCTTCGGGGATTAGCTACGCCCCTGACTATAGACGTATACCAGTATAGCTTCTAAATTACTGCGGCTCATCACTCCAACTGGAATAACGATAAGTCTGTTGCTTAAAAAAAAATTGCGAAATAACAGCACATGCTAACACTGTACTAAATTTGACCGGCCAAAAAATAGACTAAAAGTCAAGTTCAAGTCAATAAGAACGTAGTTACAAGCTCTATCTTATCCGCAATGATCTTCGTTGGGTGAACGACCTGCTATTAAGTAATGACGATCGCATATTTTTAGCCAACTTAGCCATTAGAGACCTCGTAAAAATACATAATGCTCATAAGGGGTAGTCACCGCCAGTAGCATCTCGCACTAATACGCAAGTACTGCTGACAAACCGTATTGTTGGCCCTGGTTTTTTCTGCGAAAATATGAACCATTTGCTGTGCGTCATTGTGGACCGTGTCAAAGAAGTCCGACAAGTCTTTTGCCGGACCTGAAAAGAAACATGAGACTCGCATCTGGAAAAACCGGAAAGGAACCGTGGCAACGGTTAAGCATTGACATTACAGGCCCCTTTGCTATAGCACCTGAAAATGCAAAATATATAGCAGTTTTAATGGATCACTTTTCGAACTTTCCGGAATACCAAACTTTTAGAAATATCAGCAGTAGCAGCATTATAAATTGGTTAGAAAACGTATTTGCGCGCTACGGATATCCAGCTGAGCTACTTACAGACAATGGCCCACAATTTCGTTCCGATGAATTTGAAATTTTCCTCTCATCGAATGGCATCAAGCACTTGAAAACACCAGTCTATAATCCACAAACAAATGGACAAGTTGAGGCATTCAATCGTTATTTGAAATACGGTGCACAAACATTCAGAGGCAAAGGTCACTGGTACCAAGAACTTCGACAACTAATCCAGAGTTATCGTGCCACTCCGCTCCAACACAACGGAAAAAGTCCAGCTCAGTTGATGCACAGATGGGATATGAGACTCCCATTTCAACCAGCACACACAAACTCTGCTGACACCTCGGATAACTCAAGAAAACCGAAAAAAAACAGAACAGACCAAAACCGAAGTATTATAATCAACAGAGGACCATATCGCCGCGGAGATCAAGTCCTTGTGAGGAAACCACCAGCGCAAGTTCTCAAAGGACACAGTCCGTGGTCAAAGCCTTTGAAAGTCCTCAAAGTCCTTGGTGACTGGACATATCTGCTTTCGGACAACCAAGTCTGGAATTCGAGGAAAATGCGACGTTTTCACGATCACACAGACCAAGATGACAACCAAGACTTAGTTCGACCGATGGCACAACCCACCTATCTACAAGAACAGCGGTATCCTAGGAGGCAACGAAGACCTCCGACTAGATATTCACCTTAACTCTATAAAGGGGGGGGTGTGTGATGGTGTAACTAGTGATAGCACTGGTATTAGCTGTGATTTGTGCTGTGTAGTTTTACAAGTATAACTGGATACAGTTGGAGTGTGGTCTGACTTTAGAACCTAAGATCACACCAGCATTTATTTTATCTATCAAGCTCTAGAAAATACAAGCATTAAAATACTAATTAGTTTGACGTTGCTGCTACAGCCCGATCAAAAGTTATGGACCCTGGTAATTTTATTTTGGTGAATCCTTAAAAACAACCTCATATGAGATTAAACTGCATTACAACTATTCAAACGTTTAGTTTAAAGGAATGCACGCATTCAAGTAGACCAAACTGTACAGACTAGTCTGACACACATAGACTTAACGAAACCAAAAAGACACCTGGAGCTTTTAAAAAGTCCATCATCTTGATTCTTTAAGCCCGAAAGTAGGCAACTCATTTGTAATTGTGAGAAAAGAATTTGACCTATTCCCAAACAGCAATTAATTTACTGCTATTGTACCACTATAGCACAGGCTCCACTTGAAGCTTCAAGTTTTTGCCAGTTCATTTCATACAAACACAGGCAATATAGAATAAAGCAATCAACAGTCAATTAGAGCCAAAAATCACAAGTCGCAAAAGAAAATGCATGTTCTTGAAACACAGAGTCTTTGAGACAAATTTTTATTAAACAATTAATATTAGGCTACATGTAACAATAACTGGCAAACAATATAATTCCAGTTAACATGGTTTCCAATAAATAACGCCAAATAAAGCCCGGTTCACACAGACTTACTTTTTACTTTATACTTTTTACTTTATACTATTTACTTTTGCAAAAGTGTTCACACAGGCTTACTTTTTACGTAAGGAATGTCGCATTCAATTGGCTGACCCAGGCGCACTTGTATGTCAAAAAGCAAATGTAACCAATAAAAATGAAGCTCAATAGTTGGAGCTTCTGTTAGAGCATTCTGATTGGCTAGATTGCAAAAGTAAAAAGTAAAAAGCAGACCGCGTTTCTACTTCTACTTAAGGCCAAAAGTAAAAAGTAAAAAGTACGTTCTGTATGAACCGAAATTTTTACTTTTGTTCCAAAAGTAAAAAGTATATACCTCTGTGTGAACCGGGCCTATCGATGGCTCGGAAGTGTAACATCAATTTACAAGCAAAAAGCAATAACGCACGTAATTCATGATACTAAAAGGCGGAAAAATGTAATGTGTTGAAATAAAAAACACACCACACATGGACAAAAATGGAAATTAGTGGAAGATGACTCGAATGACCTCATCTGAAAAGGATACCAGAAAAAACAGGGGTTCACTCGGAATCTTCAAAAATAGCAAAAAATTGGAAAACCACACACAAAATCAAATTCGCATATTCACAAAAAAATTAGAAAGTTCAGCATTTTTTAAAGTCAGGTCCCCAAAACGTCAGCATGAGCCCCTCCCCTGAAATTTCAAAAAAACTTGGGACATTTGACTTGACTTAATATACCGTGCAGCCGACAGCATTTTTAAAAATTCAGACAAGTAACTTATGCGAACTTGCAATAAAGAACTACTCTGGCGTTGGCCATAAAATAGTTAAAATAGGATTAACCTGTATAAAAGCGGTGATAGAATTTCACTAGAGTTTATACAAAAACAATGGGATTTTTTAGTGACCGTAGGTTACCACAGGGCCCAGTTGCTGAGCATTGGAATTTGGAATCACAAAAATTGGGCCCTATTTCAATAACCGCACAGGCCCACAATTGTGGCAATACTCAATCAGGTGACTCGTAGTGAAAATGCACGTGGCTTCATTACGAAATTTGACCACAGGTGGCGTGGCTTAGGCAGCCTGGCAACTACTCGCTGGTCCACTGATGCCTGAAATCTGTTCTTTCTTTTTGTCTCAGTGTTCAACATTTTTCGGTCTGACTTTAATAACCTTATTATACTTCCAGCTAAATTTGTCACATATTGTCAGCCTGTGGCTTTTTGAGTTCACTGAAATAGGCCCTTGACTTTGTACCTACATTCAAATTCAATTATTACCCTATAGTAATACCAAGAGTACATAATGGGAAGAGTATGACACTCTTCCCATCAGCCAGCTTGGCAGCGCGGTAGATGCGTTGCACAGTAACGGCCAAAAAGGTAAGGTACCCAAATGTGTACCCCTACCCAAATGGGTGCCTGATACCCAAACGGGTCCTGCAGGTACCCAAATGGGTACCCCAGCGTTCTGATTGGGCCCTGCAGGGTACCCAAATGAGTACCCCTACCCAACTGGGTACCTGAGGTACCCAAATGGGCACCACCACATCAGCGAATCAGATTGAAGCAGTCTTTAGCTCCGTCTACTAGCAAGCTACCGTAATCCCACGTGAAGCAGTATATGTGACGTTGCGGGTAATGCTGTCTTTACATTTTTTAGCATTTTTCTGCTCCAACGACTTATTATAAGCCATAAACAAAGTCTTGGTTTGATGAAACTTAGTTAAAGCTATTATATAATTTTTTTCAACCATCGCTGTACGAAATGCTCATTTTTTGCCTTTTTAATGCCATTTTTTAAGAATATTTCATTTCAGCTGCGTCTTTGTTAATTAAAATCATTTTGTAAAGTTCCATCAGTAAACCAAGACTTTGTTTGTCTTATAATAAGTCGTTGGAGCAGAAAAATGCTAAAAAATGTAAAGACAGTATTACTCGCAACGTCACATATACTGGTGCACGTGGGATTACGGTAGCTTGCTCGTAGGAGGAGCTAAAGACTGCTGCAATCTGATTGGCTGATGAGGGGGTACCCATTTGGGTACCTGGTACCCATTTAGGTACCTCAGGTACCCAGTTGGGTAGTGGTACTCATTTGGGTACCCTGCAAGGCCCAATCAGAACGCTGGGGTACCCATTTGGGTACCTGCAGGACACCGTTTGGGTATCAGGTACCCATTTGGATAGGGGTACTCAATTGGGTACCTTTTTGGCCGTTATTGTGCAACGCATCTGCCGCGCTGCCAAGCTGGCCGATGGGGAGAGTGTCATACTCTTCCCATTATGTACTCTTGGTAATACTAGTATTATGTAGCCACCTGGGGCCTGTTGCTCAAATTTACAAGTCCTACAATCGTAACAATTTAAGTGCAAAATGGGGTGATTGATATTTGGTAATGAATTTAGATAATAAATTCGTAGCGAATCACCTTATTTTGCAGTTACAATAATTGTTACAATTGTAAGACTTGTAATATTGAGCAACAGGCCCTTATCCCACAATACATGAATCAAGGCTTATAAAATCAACCCAAAATCTACCACCTACAGCCGACGAGGGGGTGGCATATCTTTCGGTTTGCCTTTTTTCGGCTGTCGTTTTTTCCTGCCGAAAACTTTGGGCTTCAGAGTCGGCATGATGTACTTCAGCCAGTCTCCCAGTGTTTTTTCTTCGTGCATCACCAAAATTTGTCTCATGGTTGCATTGCTGAGATCGGCCGACTTCTCAGCTCCATTGGAGCCCGTATATTTCAGCATTAGCACATTCTGTCTCGCTTTTTTCTTGCCCAAACACGCCGTATTGAAATCCGCATAGCCGTACTGTTTCAGAATCTCCATGCACGACACGGCCAAGCTGGCTCCTTCGGCGCGTGTGCGATTCTTTGGCCGCTCCAAGATCACCAACTCCTTTAGACCCTGGCCTCTTCTCCGCTCGTTCAAGCTGGCCAGCTGCTCAGCAGGGCTTTTTATGGCCATATTTCGGAATCGAACGTCCCAGAATCGCACCACCACAAAATTATCCTTCTGCCTGTGACAAGTGGCAATATCTTCCATGGTGATGGTTTTCTGATTCTCCGCAAACACTGGCATAGCGTTCAGCATTCCAATGGCGAAATCCCTCAGAATCGGCGAAATCATGAATCCATGACGTGCCCAGCGGGCCGGCAAAGGATAGACCATCTTTTCAGCCGGACCCATAAACTCCACATTGGCCACCACAATATCATAGATGCGGGTCTTGAAGAAACCCCTGTAGTGCAGTTCTCGCATCAGATCGGCCGTCACCAGGCCAATGTGTTTCAGCTTCGCATGAGCTTCCAATTCAGCCATTTTCGGCTTATTTCCCTTCACTCCGGCCAAAATGGGCTCCCAGGGTTCCACCGCATCGAAGCGTCGATGATCATCTTCGGACGAACTGCCCTCATCTCCTTCCATTTCGTAGTTTTGCGTCGTGTCGAAGGATGAATCACAAGACTGAGAAGGATTCTTTTCTGAGTAATGTGATGTGGAGGGCTGATTTTCTGAGTATTGTGACGTAGAAGGTGCATTTTCTGAGTTTTGTGACGTCAACTGCTGCTGTGCCTGTTGCGCTCTTTGTTGTGGAGCTACCCATTTGTACTTGGAATCAAAATTAACCGGCGGGAGTTGCGTTTTTGGTTGTGTTGGTGGTTTTTGCATTTTAGTCTGCGGATGTTGCTGATTCTGAGTAATGTGATATCCCGAGGAGTTCGGAGCTACTGGAGCTTGAATGGGTGCAGCTGGCGTGGTTGCATTATCTAAAAAATAGAAAAACTTTTCAGCCAAGCTCTAACAGATGTTTGTTTCACACTGCGGAAAGGGGGTAAATGCGGGCGCAATGGCAAAATGCAAATGACAAAAGTATCTGCAGACAGTACAAAACTCACTAAAATCCATTTTCTTTGCTTAATAAAGGCGCTTTCTTAATATGTAAGAGTAAATACTAACTGTTATTAAAAAACCAGCTGTTAAACTGCGATCATTCGCCAAACCAGAACATTCATTAAACTGAGAACATTTTAATGGAGAACTAAAACGGAGAACATTTTATTCGAAAAATTGAGCCCAGATCTGATTTTTTGCAAAAAAAACTGAGCTAACCCGGATCGCCAGCAGTCAGCTGTGTTGCTTCCTCAACAATCAGAGCTTGCGTTGTCATATCAATAGCCGCCACGTGGATATGATAAAACCCTCCCAATTCCACCTAAAAAGCACATGAAAACAAAAAACAATATAGCATAATAATATACTGCATAGGCTAAAAAATTGCTACTGCAGCGTTTATGGCTTTTTGGTTCAGCCGGCAAAATTACGAAAAAAACACGCCAGTCGCCACTAATAATGTATAAAATCAGCTGGTGTTGTGATTATTTCGTAATTCTTGTGGCTATAAATCGCCCTTAAATTAAAAATTGCTATAAAAATAAGCACAGTAAAACAATATACAAAATATGCATAATAAAACAGTAGTACATTGTAAAATATATCGAGCTCATTTTAAATTGATTGCGTCTAGTAACGAAAGCGTTTTTGCAAAAAAATTCGGTATTGCGAAAAAAATCAGGCTCTGTTAGCAAAATATTGCAAAAATTCGCAGATGAAAAAAACCCCGAATACAACTAAAAGAGTACCTTCATGTTCATTGATAATTTGGTCTGTGGGAACTCCATTGCGCTGGCATCGTGGCCCGAAATGGAAACCAATAGTTTATACGGATTGGCTAAAACAAAAATACTACCCACAAATCATGCAAAAAAAACCTGTCAGTGAAATGATAAGACAAGTTACAAGATTAGCGAATAAGTTGACCGTACGTTTTCTACAACGACCTGGAGATGGTATATTTGCACACTGGAAGGTTGTGTCTGGGGGCACCACCAGATTTTCGATTTTAGTACAAGGACAAGCAAAATTATACTTTTTCTATGACACGCCTATTTATCTGCCTATCTTTGCTTCGTGAGCCACTTCCTTGACATTCTATTGGGGGGACGGTTGAATCACCTGTCTAGGGGAAGGTGAAGTTAACTTCTGGGGGGACAACCCACACACCCGTGTACGCTTACGACTGCAAACTGGGACGAAACATTTGACATAAATTAGTGGTTGTCCAGTCCTGGATTTGTTCTGTGCCAGCCCTAAAAGCCACTGGCTCAGAATTTCTTTTAAACCCAATAACCAGAATAAATTATTGCGTCTTACGAACGAGACATCACATTATCATCATAGCCAATCAAAAATCGCCAAGAAAATGAACTGAATGAAAGAAACAGACACTTTGAGAAAAAGAAAACTCGAACGTACGATGATTCAATTTATCCCACTGGACTTTGATGCCAGCAAAATCAGGCTTCACATCAATGGTATATCGCAGTCGTAATTGCGAGCTACCAGCTGAAAATCAGTAATTAACTAATCTCAATAATTTTAACAAAATCAAAATCCAACTCAACTGATTATAAACGTCTTGATTTATAAGATCCAGATATATACTAATATTGTTGGTGTAATTTAGAGCTTTTCAAAACTGTTATACAATGCTACACTACTGATCATAACTAAATCTATAAATATTACACAAATCTACAAAAATGCTAGAAGTTACTACTGCAGACATAAACAGCAAATAATAATAATAAATTCATTAAATCTATTCAAAGTTCATCTACATACAACTGAAGAACTATATACATTTTCAAACATTTTCAACAAATTCTGTTTGTTCTCACCAGTAACTAGTATAAATCTAGGAGACAAAGCTTCTTCAACAGCACCCCTCCTCCCAAACTCAGCAATCGCTCAACGTCTCAAGTGTACAAAACCAACCGGCAGAAACTGTAGTAGCCGCCTGACCATACTCATTCTGGCTAGCCGGGATCTGAGCTGCCGCTGCAGGTTCGGACATATAGGGGGATGGGTTAGGTTGATAAACATATCCGTAAGAGGGGGCAGGATAACCACTGTACTGGACTGGGGGGTTTGGGGAATACCAGCTCATGGTGTAAACTTGCCTGTAAAAAAGAATACATAAATTATTTTTATACCCAAGAGTTTGAGATGAAAAATCTAGAGACCCCATTTTCGGATTTGTTGACGCAAAACTGAATTGTGAGCCTGCAGAAAAGAAAATACACAAATTTTTTGAAACCTAGAGACCAAGACTTGGATTTGAAATATCTAGAGCCCCCTTTCCTTTACTTAATCTATCCAAAACTGAAATAAGGTCAGTTTTGTGAGCACGCTAAATTTCCGCATATTTAACCCTTTAATTCCCAGAGCTGCCATTTGGCACATCACGTGATGAATACCCAATCGGGGGCCATAAAACTTGATTTCTTCATTCTATTCAGCTGAACTGCAAATTGTTTTTTCAGAAAGCTTAGATCTTTATATTTAGTGGCCAAATTTTGAATCTTCTGCCACACAACAAAACCTATGCTTCCATAAGCAATGTGCAAATTTAACTTTTTTTCATCGCAAAAGTAGTATTTTCTTCGTGACCTCATCAAGATTTTGGGTTGCGCCGCCAGCAGTCAACTTTGTATGCATCAGATACAACAAATGTTGTACTCTATTGCTAGCCTTCAATTATGGCAAGCGCACGACTTTTGTGTTAATACTCTAGGGGGAGGTACATATTATGCCTGAGCGATGGCGCAATTTTTTCACAAATTCTCAACTTTGAGCGCTTATAACGCAAAAACGGTGCGTCCTAGACAATTAATCGACTGACTATGTTTTGTGCACAATTCATTTCTCTATCGAATGGTGGTTTCGCGATCTCTCTACGATGCACGTAACTCGAGCAATGATCAAAAAACTAGAAGGTGTCAGAATCGGGCTGCCTGGCGCGAGATGCTCTGGGCATTAAAGGGTTAAGTTAAGCTTCACTATGATGTTATCGTCAGGACGTAAAGACGGATCATGCAGGTTGAGACCTAACATTAAGCTATAATCAACTTCGTCAGTCTTGATTAACAAGCAAAAGTTAACTGCAAAACAAATCCAGTGAGTGATCAGGGTGAACGTTTGACAACATTAGGTTTGTTGCGCAGTTAAAACTAATCGCAAACCAAGGTAACTTTTAACAATTTCAGTTCAGGAGCACATCATTAGAAGAAGACACTCTGTCTGAATCAACTCTGCTATTGCTGTTAATTGTTTTCACTGAGGAAATACGAGGGAAAGGAAGCTGACACAATAGTGTTGTGTTGCGTTAATGATTTACACGCAGGTAGAATTGAATTTTTAGGAGCCCCTAGTTAAAAGTTAACAGCAGCTTGGTTTCAAATTTTTACATCTGCAATGTGTCCCAAATATGAAGCAAATAAAAAAATAAGAAATTTATGCCCATTTCACACGAAGGCGCATCAGTGGGCACACGAACAAGCGCACTCTATATTTAGTAATCAAACTGTCTGCTGCATTCAATTCACACAACGCAGTAGGCATTGTGAAATGTAAACATACATGTATGGGGGGGAGGGTGGGCAGGAGGGGTGCCCCCCACAAAAAAATCGAGGGGCCAGGGGGGAGGGTCCCCACAACTTTGACCCCATTACATGTATAAATATGACCTTCTAATGATAGGATGCGCCCGTCCAATGCACCATGGTGATGAATACGTCATGCTTATGCGCCGAACAAACTGCGCGCTCGTGTAAATTGGCCCTTCTACGGGTAACCCCTTCTACATTTCTGGATTAAAAGTTTATAGCAAGGCTTGGGCTGGGCCCACTCATTTCCCCCGATTTGTTCTTGATATATAGGCTGCAACTGAGAATGCTAACGCATCAATGTATAGAACTACACCCGTTTGAATCTTCACTACGGGTAGTATTAAACAGGGTTTTTTTTTTGGGTCCACGAGTGGGTCCAGACTCAAGATCTCTTAACTGGACCCAGCAAAAATTAACCTGACCCAAGCCAGACCCATGCACATAATTCGACATCTAATTACTTGAATCACTCCAGTAAGTTGCCTGGCCGAAAATAATTTCCGATACGTCTCCAATTGACCAAGTTTGGCTTAAAAATATAAAAATCCCCGCCTTTTTCCTGGGGGTTGCAGCCCCCAGCCCAGACTCAAAACTTTGTGTCTTATTATATATTCCTTGTTGTTGCTTATCTGGTCCTCTGGGCTAACCCAATATAACCAGTTCAGCTACAGCCGCCCCTGCATTCTGCATGCATGCGTTCTGTAGGAAGTCCACCACCGCCAGGGGCTCGCAGTAAGTTGCACCACCGCTAGTTGCACACCCTAGACTAGCCCAGTCTCGGTCTCTCGGTAGTCGAAAAGTTCCGGTTTGTAGCCGTTAGTTCCTTTAAAAACGGCCAATAAATTTCGCCTTGCGTTAAAATATGGGTAGGGTCTCTTCTTGCAGAGTAAAAATAAACCCTATTCATAATTTTGAACAAAAAAAAGAAAATGGTTCATCCTGGCTGGGCTCCGTTTTCGTGTTTGACCAAAAAAATTTTCAAAAATTGACCAATCTCGGTTTTTCCGGTCTCGGAATTCGGTCTCGGTCTCGGTAGTCTCGGTTTCGTGGTCTCGATCTCGGTCTCCGAAAAAAACCGAGACTGCCTTCCCTAGCTCGTAAGTAAGGACCGCCAGGTGCCTAAGCCGGGAAGATGTATGTGTCGGACAGGGTTTTTTTTGGTCAAAAATGGCGTCATTTGCAGAAAAATGCCGTTCAGAAAATAAAATGACGAAGCTTTGACGAAAGGTTTTGAGCAAATATTGACGCTGATTTGACCAAATTCGGGACCAAATTCGGTCTAGAAATTGAAAAAATCTCCATTTTTTTCTGCGGGCTGCCGCCCCCAGAGGGGCTGCCGCCCCCAGACCCCTGCAACTTAGTGACGTACTCGTATTTGTTATTAGCTTTCATCACTTATTAGACTCTGCATGTGTACACGAGTACATTTACCTATCTAGTGCACTATCTGACGTGACGTTCTGCGTCTGACGTGATTTGCTTTTAATTTTCCGGTTCGAAAAAAATACGTCGTCACTTGACCAATTTTGGCCGAAAAGGTGAAAAATCTCTTAATTTTTGCTGGAGGCTGCCGCCTCCACACCCCTGCAGCTGTGTGGATAAGTGTTTTTTGCATTTGCGATGCTAATTTTTTAGTTACAATTGCTAAAAGGTCCATTTTATCCCATTACAAAAAATCGAAAAGTTTTTCTGGGTATATACGCGTGCAGATTATCACAAATGTCCGCTTACGACATATATATTCTTGACCCAGACAGTGCTTAACTGGACCCAACAAAAATTAACCTGACCCAACGTGGACCCATCGTCGATTTTGAATAAAAAAACCCTGGTATTAAATAAAAAAAGTAACCCATTCGATATTAAAATCATCACGAATCATGCAATCATAAGAGAACCAACACAGAAAATATTGATTAATTTGAACACAATTACGACGAAATTGTAATGTTTATTTCATTACAGATACGGCACATGAAAATAATACATTATTTATAAGCACAATTTAATTATATCACATATGCGTATGTAGTATGTACGTAGACATTAGCCAACAGCGGCAGATTCGGAAGAAAAATAACAACATTTTCAGTCAACTTTAAATAAAAACGCAAAACACACACAAAAAATTCTAACAAAATTAGAAAAATGTAAGGGAAGCCTAATTAACCAATTGCAAAGGAAACGCTCAACAACCACAAGTCCCCCCCCTAAAAAAACTGAAACTTGACACGGGTGTCCCCCGTCAGGTTTTTTGGAACTTGGCCTAAAAAATATCCCATACATCTCCAATTAATTAAGTTCGACTTGAAAAATTCCTCTTTCTTGTAGGTTGCTGCCTCCAGAATTCCAAATTTGGCATTCTGAACCAAGTCCCTCTCAGAAATTGCTTATCAAGACAAGCCCCCTAAAATTTCAAAAAAACTGGAACTTTTACTTGATACAAGAAGACTATACATGTCTCGGTATGCAACAGTTTATTTTTGAAACTGGGGAAAAGGCGGACTTCGAACATCGCTAAAAATAAAAATGGATTTTTCAAAGTCGTCGTGGAACACCACGGGGGTCAGTTACTGTGCATTACCAGTCTTACAACACAAAAAAAAAGTCAAGTGATTCATATTGATAAGAGCACATAGAGGAAAATGTATAACACTCTTCCCAGTTCCACGCATTGCCAAGCAAGCAGGCCAGTGGAAGAAGTGTCATACTCTTCTCGTTATGTACTCTTAGTAAATAATAATCTACAATGAATGTATTACCAATCGCCTAATTTCGCACCTACATTAATTGTTGCCATATTGTGACACAAGTAATATGTAGCAACCGGCTACCGCACCCACAATTAATGGATTGACTGATTTATACCAATTATTAATTAATTCTTTGAAGAGATAAGGGGAGGGTTGGTAGTCAACACCACAAAATCAAGGGTCCGGGGGAGGATTCCCAAAATTTGGATAAGAGTGTGTAGAAAAAGCATTATTTTGAACAATTTTGGCAATTTTTGAATTTCGCAAAATTTAAAGTAATTCTGGTCGATCAAGGTGGAAGAAGCCCCCCCAAATTTTGGTTACAACTGATGTATATTTGAAAACCAACCTAATAGCTACAAATTACAACGTCCAAGGGGGCAGCTACGCCTTCTATTTCTTCCTTTTGCCCTTTCTCTTTTTCTTCCCATACGCTTTCCGCTTCAGAGTCGGCATAATGTGGCTAAGCCAAGTTTCCAGCGTATTTTCCTCGTGCATCACCAGAACCTGTCTCATCACGGCGTTGGTGAGATCGGTCGATCGAGGACGTCCATTCGGTGCAATATATCGCACAATCAGAACTTTGTGCTTTGCCTTGTTTTTGCCAACTCGATCCGTATTGGCATCCGTATAGCCGTACTCATTCAAAATCTCCATACACCTCACACCCAGGCTATCACCTTCATAGCCTGTGAGATCTTTTCGTCGCTCCGAAATCATTAATTCCGTTAGACCTTGACTTTTTCTACGCTCATTGAAGCTAGCCAATTGTTGGGCAGAATCTTTCATGGCCATATTTCTCAGTCGAACGTCCCAAAATCGCACCAGCACAGAATCATTCCTGTACCTATGACAAGTGGCTATATCTTCCATAGTGATAGTTTTCTTATTCTCCGCATAAACTGGCATGCAATTCAGCATTCTAACGGCGAAATCGCGTAAAATTGGCGAAATCATGAATCCTTGATGTCCCCACCGGGTCGGCAGAGGGTAGACCATCCTTTCAGCCGCACCCAAAAATTCCACATTGCCAATGAGAATATCATAGATGTAAATCTTGAACAGACCTTTGTACCGTGCTTCGCGCATCAGATCTGCCGTCACCAGGCTAATGTCTTTCAGACTGGCCTTAGCTTCCAGGTCAGCCATTCTCGGCTTGTTTCCCTTCACTCCAGCCAGAACCGGTTCCCAGGACTCCACCCCATCATCTCCGTACGTACGGTCATCTTCGGACGAACTGCCCTCGTCTCCTTCCATTTCATTCCCGTCTTGCGTCTCAAACGATGGATCAAACGACTCAGAATTGTTGGCAAAAGAAGGCTCTTGTGAATAATGTGACGCGTAAAGACCGTATTTTGAATATTGTGACAGTACATGGTTATTTTCTATCTTTTGTGACGGGCCCGGTCGATTTTCTGAGTATTGTGTCGGCACATAATTGTTTTCTACCGTTTGTGCTGGTGCCGGTCGATTTTCTGAGTAATGTGCCGGTACATGATTGTCTTCTATCTTTTGTGACGGGGCCGGTCGATCTTCTAAATATACTGATGGTACATGGTTGTTTTCTGCCTTTGGTGACGGGCCCGGTCGATTTTCTGAGTATTGTGTCGGCACATAATTGTTTTCTACCGTTTGTGCTGGTGCCGGTCGATTTTCTGAGTAATGTGCCGGTACATGATTGTCTTCTATCTTTTGTGACGGGGCCGGTCGATCTTCTAAATATAGTGATGGTACATGGTTGTTTTCTGCCTTTGGTGACGGGCCCGGTCGATTTTCTGAGTATTGTGTCGGTACATGGCTGTTTTCTACCTTTTTTATCGGTGTCGATCGATTTTCTGAGTATTTTGACATGGAGAGAGAATTTTCAACGTATTGTGACGATGTTGGTCGATTTTCTGACGTTTGTGAAGAAAAAGGAAAATGTTCTGAGTTTTGTGATGTAGAGGGAAGATGTACTGAGTTCTGTGACGTCACCTGCTGCTGTGTCTGTTGCGCCTTTACTTGTGGAGCTACCCATTTGTATTTGGGGTCAATAGTAGCTCGTGGCAGATGCGCACTTGAATTTCTTAGTGGTTTTTTCTTCTTGAATTTTGGATGTTGCTGTTTCTCAGTAATGTGATCTGCTGAGGATTTCGGAGCTACTGGAATTGGGACAGCTGCAGATGACTTGGTTGTAGTATCTAAAAATAATAAAAAACTTGTCAATAGACAGCAGCCTTAAAAAACTGGTTCAAAAGTGGCGGGAGGGGATAAATTGAAGCATTGCCAAACAAACTGCGAAAGTACCTGCCAGACCAGGGTTTTTTTTTTTCAAAAAATTTTGTGTGCATAATTGTGCAAAATTTTAATTTTAGTGTGCAGAATTTTATTTTTTTGTGCAAAAAGTACATGCGTTTTTTTGTCCATTTAATGGCAAATATACACATTTTTATACCTCTAGAGGTACGTATATACGTTTATATTGTATATGAAATCGTAGAATTGGCAGATTCAGGATTTTTTCCGGGTGTAGCAATCCTTTACTCCGTGAACCATTTCAATTTACAAAAGCGGATGCGGTAGGTCTGCGTCCGACGAGCTTCATCCGTCGCGAAAAGTGACCAAGGTTGGCCGGAAAGTGACAACAAAATTTTTCAAAAAGTGCTCCAAAACACATTTCAATGCAAAAAAGTGAAAAATTGAAAATTATTTGTGCGTCACTTTCCGGCCACCGTTCGTCACTTTTCGCGAAGCATGAAGCTCGTCGTACGCCGACGAACAGGGAGCTTTTTTACGCGCAGTGCTGTATACATGCCACATTTTGCTATAGTGGAAGCCAATGTAGGATTTCAGGAGGATGTGAAGATTTTCTGCGGAAAAATTTTTTGTTGGGAAATGGCATTTCGATTTTTGGAAATGAATTATAATTGCACCTAAGTGCAACTTTTAAGCCACAAACGACACATATTTGCAGTGGCTTACACATAAAAAATCGGGGACTTTTCCATTTTTTTGTAATGGATTAAAATGCACGTTTTTGCAATTCTATCTAACACAAAAATTTAAATTGCAAATATATACAAGACCACTAAGTCATAAAGTAGGTAGCAGGAGTTTCAGAAAAAATGGAAATTATTTTAATTTGAACAAGACGTATCGAAAATTTTTCCGACAGGGGAATAAGAGCCAAAGCGTCACATCAGATACATGTACACCTGTAGAGGCTTGGACAAAAGACAATAACAAGGGAGAGAAAGCCAGTAAGTTGCAGGGGTCTGGGGGCGGCAGCCCCCAGGAAAAATTTTTCGATTTTTCATTCAAAACTGTGCATTCTGAGCTTATCACCGGCCCGTCGGGCACTGTGCATTATTGTGCAAAATTTTAATTTTTGTGTGCAAAATTTTAAAAAAGTGTGCATTTGCACAGGGTTTTGCACAAAAAAAAAACCCTGTGCCAGACAATTATTACTGAAACCCATTCTTTGTTTAAAAGAACCTCCTTCTGTTGCTTCGCAACTGTTTTTTACAACCAATTGTTAAACTGCTTCATTCACGAATTGTGTTAGACGAAAATGACGAAAACTTCAAAAGACGAAAATGTGTTACACTACATAATACCATCAAATACATAATTTATGACATTTAAATTTCAATGTAAATAGTAAACCTAAGTCAATCTAGACATAAGTTTTTTATGCAAAGTTTAATCTGATCCGCTTGATGTATTTCAAGGATTGGCCTTTTAGGTAAAAAGTTAGCTAACTTGAATCGGTAGCAGTCAGCTGCGTTGTTTCTTCCACAATTAAAGCTTCCGTTGTTGTATCAATAGCCGCCACGTGGATATGATAAAAGCCTCCCAATTCCACCTGAAAATAAACAGAAAATTACGTACCTGTGGATAAAAAGTAGGTTATCCCCACTAGGGAAAAGGCTAGCAGGGGCGTACCCAAGAGGTGGAAATCCCCACCCCCGACATTTTTTCCGACTGACATTTTACACAAGGTTCCCCCCTTTTGGTCCGGCCAAAAAAATTTCTGATACGTCTCCAATTGACCAAATATGGCCTAAAAATCAAAAATTTCCCCAATTTTTTTCTGGGGGCTGTCGCTCCCAGACCCCTGCAACCTTGTGGCCCACAATGTTTCTGGCTTTTGTGTTCCATTAAGGCGTGTTTATAGGTATATAGGTGCATTGTACACTATTTATTTGCTTAAGGTGGTAGTGTCGCCAAAGCAGTTTTGCTCATAGGCTGCAAAATGAGAACTTTTTGCTTTGAAATTGTACGTTCACTGAGAAACTAGTGAAATGCCATATGGTGTCAAATAAATACTGCCAGACACTGAACTACCAATATCTACCAATATATTTAACCAATCACCATTTGTGAGCCAGACATCACACAATAGAGACATAAAAGTTCAAAAAATCAAGCCAGATATTAGATTGGCCAGCTTGTGAAGTACATGTAATGTTTTGACGCACAATTTTTTGCCACAAATAAGAAAAATAAAAAAATAAAGGTTCCTTTTTCTTTTGATTTCAAAATAAGTGTCTAAATTTTTTACAATTTATCATTATTGCTGTGAGTACTTTACAGGTTACGCACAGTTTCACAGTTCAAACAGGCATTACTCCACAACCACTTAGGCAATTTGCACTAAACTTTGTGTGCATAAACTAGAGGATATGTGCTTTTACTTTGTGTAAAAAAGTTAAACAAAAAGTTTTTTAATTGTGACGAAATTATCGAATGTGAATAGGATTTCAAAACGTCATTTTTCTGACTTTGCGACGTCACTGCTAACTGTATGCTGCATCAATTTTTCTGAAACTTGGCAAAAATATTTGCCTTTAAACATATTTTTAGAATATATAAAGAACAATGACCTAGCTTTCACTGAAAAAGTTTTATAGTCGCGCAAAATCGACTGCTTTCGCGACACTACCCCCTTAATACACTGTTTAATGTATCCATTTAGATGTTTTATCTTAGCAAAAATGACATTTTAGGGAAATTAGTGGCTCGGAATGTCAAAAATCTTCATAAAGTTTTCAAATTTGCTGGCTTCTGGACTCTTGTCGGTTCAGCAGTTTTGTAATTTTCGGTATTTTGAGCTCCAATTTTACGTTTGATGCCGCTCTGGTCAAAAAATTAGCGTTGTTTTTGAACGAAACATGGTAGTGTCGTTTTTTGCGTTAAAATTGCAATTAACTGCATTTTAGCACATTTCAAAAAATCGAAAAGTCATTCCCCCCAAAATTTTTTCCTGGCTAGGCCACTGAGGGCTAGGCTAAGGCAAAGTTAATTCTGTGGGGAAAAGTGAAAAGTTTAAACTTTAAAACAAGACCAACGCGGACCGCTGAGGTTAAAGCAATAGCAAGATTTATTGTAGGCAGCTGTAAAACAAATTAATCAAAGCACATTTTGACCTGAATATCAAGCTACAATGAAAACGGTTAGAAATGCGAGGGACTAAACCAGGGTCATAAAGTGAGAGTTTTTGTATCGGCTACGTGGGTTAAAAAATTGCCTTCTCATGTATGCACCCACACTATTCTTAATTACCACAAAGAATTAAGTAATATACCTTCAAATTCATTGATAATTTGGTCTGCGGGAACTCCATTGCACTAACTTCGTTCCCCGAAATGGAAACCAATAGTTTATACGGATTGGCTAAAACAAAAATACTATAAAACAATGGGTTGCACCCAGGGTTTTTTTTGGGCAAAATACGGGGCAAATGCTCACGATTTTGAAATTTTGCTCACCAAAATTGAAATTTTGCTCAAATTCTGCTCACCGCTCTAAAGAGACCCCCCGTTGGTTTTTTTATGGTTGGCTGAAAAAAATTTCCGATAGGTCTCCAATTGACAAAATTTGGCCTAAAAATAAAAAATTTCTCCAACTTTTTTTCTGGGGGCTGCCGCCCCCAGACCCCTGCAACTCCGTGGCTTAGTATTCCTTGCTTTTATCTTTCACGAAAGCATATGCATGCAAGGGCGTAGCCAGGGGGGTCGCGGGAGTCGAACATAAAAAAATTGTCAACAAGGGTCCCCCTTTTGGTTTTTATAAACCAACGCTCGACCGAAAAAAATTTAGGTTACACTCTCAAGTTTATCAAATTCGGCCTTAAAATTAAAAAAAATCTCCATTTTTGGGGGGGGCTCCGCCCCAAACCCCCGCAACAGTGAATTTATTTAATCTAAATGACCAAAATTATATTTTGTTCATCTAATAGTGTAAGTGCCCCGCAATAGTGACTGCCAAAAGGTGAGCAAAAAAGTGGATAAGGCGCGACCCCCCCTTTTAAAAGTCCTGGCTACGCCCCTGTATGCATGTGTATGCACCTTTTAATCGATTAATGTGCAGTCGAATTTTTTTCTACGTAATTTTTAGCACAAAGGTGCTAGCTCCCTTAACCTTTTGTTGCCCGTCCCAAAATTCTCTGAAGTCTGAAACGTCTCGAATATATATTGACGATTGTAGTCATTTCACGGTGCTCAATGTCAAAAATTTTTGTAATATTTCCAGATTTGATAGCTTTTGGACCCTCGCTGGCCCACCAAATGTATACTTTTTGGTGTTTTGGATCCACTTCACAAAAAATTAGCGTTGTGTTTTAATGAAATGTGCTAATGTGTGTCGCTTTTGGCGTTAAAAGTTAAATAAATCCGTTTTTCTGGGTACGCGTATGGCAATAACCAAGTATAATACGTAAACTAGCAAATTTCGATTTGCTCACCGATCTGAAATTTTGCTCACTGAAATTGAAATTTTGCTCAATATTTTGCTCACAATTTTTTTTGAAAAAAAACCCTGGTTGCACCACTGCTGCGCTGGAGGTCGGCAACCCAACAAAAATACTACATCAGCCTATGTAATCATGCAAAACGAATAATAATTGACGAGTTTCAAGACAACAGAATAAGGGTTTGTCAGCAACTTTTATTACATCAGTAGAAATCGCGGCCGTTTGTAACGGCAGTTTCAGTATGCCAATACGACTAATTGAGTTTCTAGAAATAGGACTTACTCACATGGCCACACTGACTATTCAGCTCATTTGCATATTCGACTACAGATTATGCAAATGAGCTCACACACAATGTTACAGTTAGGCTCAACCTATTGTTCAGCGCGAACTTTGTACGGAGCGGCTGTGAGAAATTAGATTACGCTCACAGATCCCCTGCCTCCCACGCCCTGACAATGTCGTAAACAAGCAAACAGTTACACGAATACACATAATTTAGTTACTCAGTGTATCCTAGTCTATGCGTATAACGCTTCTGTAATTTCAGATCTGCTAAGAAGTAGTAGATGGGTTCATTCTATAGCTACAGCCGGTTACCCCCAACACTACATAGCCAGATTGGTAGAAACCATTATCCAAAGCATATCGATCAACACGCTAAAATCCTATTTATGCGCCCTTCGGCAGTACTCATCCTACGTGCGTCTAATATTTCACGCACAAAACCCCTATTCGACGCATCCTTGGCAGGTAGCTGCTTATCTCGCAAGTTTATCACAGTCAAATCGCACCGCCAGTAGTATCATAATTCATTCTAGCGCCATAAAATGGGCGCACGCCGTTACATCGAATACAGACCCGACAGCGAACCCTACGGTAGCACTAGTAATAGGAGGGCTGCGTCGCATGCTGGCCAGACCCCCGGTCAGAAAACGTCCGGTTACAGTAGAGCTTCTAGAATGCCTCACAAATCGATACGCCGGAGGAACTGCTTCAGTCATCGACCTTCGAAACGTCTTATTCTGCGTTTTAGCTTTCGCAGGTTTTTTCCGTTTTTCAGAAATAGCAGAAATACGTCTGTCTCAAATCTGTATCGCCCCAGACGATTCACACATCATAATACACCTGCCTAAGGCCAAAAACGATCGTTTTCGAAACGGACAAAACGTTTACATCGCGGCAAACACAAGCGCTGCTTGCCCGGTGACACTACTGAGAAGATATCTACTGATCAGCAAGCTCTCGCATCCGTCAGACTTCCTTTTCCCATCTTTTCGACAAACCCGCACAGGTCTTGTAGCGACAGGAAACCGAATATCCTACTCAACGGCAGTAACTTTCATCAGGTCAATGGCAGCAAAATTGGGAGTTTCACCAACACAGCTCGGCACGCACAGCTTCCGGGCTGGAGCAGCAACAGCTGCGTACAGGGCGAAAATTGCAAACCGACTAGTCATGCTACAAGGAAGATGGCGGTCAGAGGCAAGCAAAGACCGCTACATAGAAGAAAACTACGAAGAAAGGCTACAGGCTTCACGACTCATATTTAAAAAACAAAAAAATTAAAGGTTTTCTGTTATGTTGTGGTTGTCACGTCATTACAGTCGCTCACGGTTCTCGCGCAAAAGCAAATAAAACCAAATAAAACCAAAGCCAGTTTTGAAAAATAATCGGTTTCGGAAATGAAGCGACGCGGCATAAAAGAAACATCTATACTTAAATTTTTTTTGGTCGCGATTTCATTTATTTGTAAAGCTAACTCCTGCAACTTTCGGACCATGCTACCTTTCTGTACAACTGTGCGTGCCACTTGGCTATCTGTGAACCAGCGGATAGACGAGTCGGGGGATAGTTGGGGGGCAAAGGACAAAAGACCAAATTTTATAGCGAGTAGCTCTCTGAGACCTGAACTACTCCCGGTTACGGTGTGAGGGAATTGAAATTGTGCGACAAGCTTGGACGTAGGAGTTTCAAAAATGCACGCTCCCGTCGTTTCTGAGGCGTCTGACGTCAAAATTGCAGTATATGGACGTAATTTTTGGTTTAGTGGCCGTTTTGCACAGTTGTACAAGTTTTTCATCCAAAAAATTAAATCGTGTTTTGCCTCGTGTGTGAGAAATACGGAGTCATCCCAGTCTGTGCAGCTAGCGAGATTGTATAAACCTCTGGTGTGTAACAGAACCTTGTTTCCGAGGACGTGTTTGAAAGCCATTAGTTTGCCGGCGATGTGCAGGATTTGACGAGGGGTTACAGTTTCTTTGGAAACTGTGTCCTCGAGCATTTTGAAAATTTCGGGAATTTTTTGTTGCGGAATGGATATACAAAAATTGTTTGTGTCTATTTCGAAACCCAAAAATTGAATTTGCTGAGTTGGTTCGAACTGTGATTTTTCGACGTTAATTACAAATCCGGCTATTGTCATAGTTCGAACAAACTCCAACACATGTAATCGTAGACGCTCTTTGTCTGGGGCTAGAATTAAAGCATCGTCGAGATACATAACAATTTTTATACCTCTGGATCTCATTAAGGTTACCAGCGGCCTCAAGATTTTTGTGAACAGGTGTGGGGCTGTGCTCACCCCAAATGGGGGACTGCAGTATACGTAATATCTGGTTTGGTTGTTGCGAGACCAAGAAAACCCCAGGAATTTTTGGAAGTCTGGGTGAATATCGACATGATGGTATCCCGACTTAAGATCAAATTTTGCAAGAAACATTCCTTGTTTTAAATAATCCAAAACTACGTCGATACCCTCCAATTTGAACTTTTCTCGTACTATATACGTATTTAAAAACGAGCAGTCAAGAATCAATCGAAGTTTAGTTGGCTGGACCGCTACACTGAGGGCATTTACGTACTGAGGGGGCTGACTGACTTCTTTTATAACGCGAGCTGAAAGCAAAGAGTCGATCTCTGCTGACACAAAATCTGGGTATTTTAGAGCGGAATGATTGTTTTCGAGATGAAAGTTGGGGGGTTCTTCAACAAAAGGTATGCGATAACCGTTTTTTATCACATTTAGAATTATTTGACTAGGGTCAAGTTTTTCCCAAAACTTTTTAGACCGCTGCAAATTCCCACAAAACTTTTGTGCGGCAGCCATAAAGGAGTGCCAAGCTGTTAGATCGTATATACTCATACCTTTAAGCGTTTGATAATTGGCCATGGACAGGCTATTGGCCACTGGTGGAGGGTTCGGCCGATTGGGTTGTATTGGCGGTGCTGGTTGACGGGGGCTGGCCGGTCGGTTTGGGGCACTGTCGGCTGGTGTGGCCAAGTAGGCCGCATTTGAAGCACTTCCCTTTGGAAATGATGGAGTTGTACATTTGGTCGCGTCGGGAGAGGTTGGGGGACGGGCCCGATGCGCCTCCCGCCCCCCGGGATAGAAAGGGCTTTCCCATGCCCCCACCGGGATACCCTGATCCTCCCACCCCCTGGGGACCGACCAACTGCACGGCGGCCTTGAGGTCCTTTTGCACCTCGGCGGAAAACCCCCTGATGAGGGACCCAGACTGCATCGCGTTTACCACCCCCCAGCCATGACTGTCTGCAATTAGGAGGCGTTGCTGTCTGTCCTCCAAGACCCCCTGAGCTTTCTCAAGCGCCCGCATAGCTTTGCGAACGCGACGTCCCCCTTTAGAATGGGAAAGGGCTGATTTAGCTTTACGCACCTGGTCTCGCACTTGCTCATTGACCTCGTATTGGTGCTGGTGCGCTAACTGCCGAAAGGTTACAGAGTCTTTTTTGGGAAGGTGGACTCGACCTTGTTTAGACTTTTCCCCCCCTTTTTTGGGTGGCTCAAGGGAACTAGAGGAGCTCCCCCGGGAAGTAGAGGACCGGCTTTCGGAGGAGGTAGACCTTGAACGCAATCGTCTACGCTTTGGCACCGGTTTAGAGGCCGGGGCAGGGGCAGGGACGGGGGCGGGGGCCTGCCAAAAACCTTGATACCCTCCGCCCACGGGTTGCCCGGGATAGCCGCCCTGGAAAGGACCCGGAAAAGGCTGTTGAGCCATAAAAGTCCCCCCGGTCGGCTGCGTGTGATAAGGATAGATATCAGGTGGCACGATGAGGCCTGGACCAAGGGCTGCTTCGTCTCGGACAGGCGTGGAAGGACCCCCAGTATCCCCGCCCCCAGGAACCTCCAGTCGGGGATCGTAATGGCCAGTCCCCGCAGCCTTCCCTCCTATCGAAGCCACCACCTCGTGAACGGCAGCTGCTGCCCTTCTGTGCAGCTGCTCTCGCTCCGAGTCCTTTGCCTGCTCTTGGCTAGCAGACATGAAAAATCCGAGCAAAAGCACGTATAGATGAACTGGTGAAGAAAACATGCACTGCTATCTGTGAGCGTAATCTAATTTCTCACAGCCGCTCCGTACAAAGTTCGCGCTGAACAATAGGTTGAGCCTAACTGTAACATTGTGTGTGAGCTCATTTGCATAATCTGTAGTCGAATATGCAAATGAGCTGAATAGTCAGCGTGGCCATGTGAGTAAATACGTGTAATAGGTGGGAGAAAATTGTGTGTGTGTTTTTGTGTAAACTTACCGTTATGTGTGATCGTGTTTTGTGTGTAAGCTGGCCCAGGCGGCCAGCTAGCCAACTTTTGTTGTTGTTGCTATTGGTGCTAGTTTCGTGGGTTACTGTAGGCCCAGAAATGGCAAATTAAGTGTTTTTTACTTAATGTTGGTGTTTCTTATTTTCAAAGCACCCGACATTTTTTGTTTCAGAAACTATGGGATGGATTCAAGTAATTTTAAGTTTGTTTAGGTAGCTTATAAAACAGGTAAAAAACAAGTAGCCTATAAAACAGGCAAAGTTCCACCCAGAACTAATAAGTACGATATAAATTTTAAAAAACAACTAGTACTTCCCCCCACCCAGAATTTTCTAACTACCCACGTATGAGTTCCACCAAGTAGCGGTACGAGCAAAAATAGTTAAAGGTCTATTTTCTTCATGCGGCTAGCCAATAAATGATGCCTGATTTAGGCTGTTTTTACCAGAATCTAACCGTTAGGTCTAAACCTGTCAGAAAAGTGCTACACATTTTTGTGCTGTGAATTGCCAAAAAATTTCCAATATATGCCTTTAATTAAAATAACTAGCCCAAAAAAGTTTAAAAAAATTCCAAAAGATGTTTTGGGGCTGTATTCACCGATTTTTGCATGTTTATAGCTTATTACAAATTGTAAAATTTTATTATTCTTGCATTGAACGACATGACAAAAAGTTTACAGTTGGTGGTTACTGGTTGGTCCTTCGTTACCAAAATAGCGAAGCTTTGTCCTAAAGGACCAAGCAAATTGTAAGACTAGATCTTCCTACAGGACAGTCTATTCATACTTACAGCCCTATGTCCCTTCAACCGACAAACTTACGAAATAATCACGCCACGATCTGAACTTCTACACTATTAGTGTCGATTATTTCGTAATTTCGTCAGCTGAACGGACATACGGCTATAGGCATGAATCGGCCCTAATGCCAGAAAACCATTCCGAATGTCAAAAATAAAAATATAGTGGGTAGCGACAGGTTTAACTTCCTTTGAAGCAAATTCTTCCAAGTGATTTAGCTTCTACCGAATATGATTTGCACTCAGAATTACTGATACTGATATTACTAAGGCTGGTCGTGGTCATGGATAAGAACTCCATAAATTTTGCATGAAATTGCTGCTTGTTGCTAACAAATTCAAATTACTAACAGTCAATTTGTCTCAGCATAGGGCTTTTCATATTAGATTAGATTAGACATGTCTTGATTTCAAAGGGGGACCCCCCACAAATCCGCGAAGTGACTTGATTTCAGGGGGGGGGGTACCCCCCCTCGTTTCAGCACACTGCCAGCGCAAATTCGGTGATGTCTTGATTTCAGGGGGGGTACCCCCCCCCTCGTTTCAGCACACTGCCAGCATGAACTCTGTGGTGAGCTGGTAACGTGCTGAAACGAGGGGGGGTACCCCCCCCCCTGAAATCAAGACACCACCGTAGCAGTGTGCTGAAACGAGGGGGGGTGCCCCCCCCCCCTGAAATCAAGACACCACTAAATTTGCGCTGGCAGTGTGCTGAAACGAGAATGAAATCAAGACACCTCCCGGATTCGAGGGGGGGTACCCCCCCCCCCCTGAAATCAAGGCGTAAAAAGGCTATTTCGGCCGGAGCATCGTCCGGGCCGATTAGCTAGGATAGGGAAGAGTGTCATACTCTTCCCTATTATGTACTCTTGATGGCACCAAGCAAAGGGTTTGTAGTCCAATGGTAGGCATGTTGTTACAGGTAGCCTCGGTTTGGATGAACGGATTTTATCCGATTTGGTGCAGTCCACCGATAGGCGATATCTACATTCAGCCCACCTCCTGCACCAACATCATAGCCATGTGACAACTTAAACTCACCTTTACCGTAGAACATCCTAGCTCATGTTTTTTATAGTCCCCCTTAGGAAGGTCAGGCCGTCCAAACCAAAATCACCAACTTATATTAAACTTTAACAAGCGCAATCTGCGGCAAAATATTCAGTAAGTATAAAGCATACACTTTCAACTACATTGGCCAGAGGCCATCGTAAACCTGTTGGTTCAGTTGCCTGACTCAGTTTTTGTAAAAAGCGTACAATTTTGCAGCCACCAAAACTGCAAAATCTCGGTAAAAAGGTTTTAAATAGTGAAGTTTAATCACTGTATGTACTCTGCAGTCTGCAGTCACTTTATTATCGAAAAAATTTCGATTTCAGCTTGGTCTGTTTTTGCGTCAGGCAAACTTTTGAAGCAGGCAACACTGTCAACACTGGCATACACTCGAATAGAAGCAATAAGTTTTACATTGATGTAGGTAAAAGCATAACTTTATAGAATCGGAGTGGTTGAGTGGTTAGTGTGTCAGGTTTGTAAGCATGAGGTCACTGCTTCGATTCCTAACGCATTATTCTTTTTTTTACTTTTGCATTTTCGCCTACGATGCCTGAACAGTGAACATCTATTGTAAGAAGACAAGTGGAAATACAATGCATTTGGTAGTGACAGATGCCAATGTACGGTAGAAGACGTTTAAAACACACCCCGCACATAAGCACTTTAAGGCCAGCAGTGTGTTAAGATGCCAAAATCACAATTAAAGACCTGTTGGGCTGTGGTCCAACAGGAAACAAGCAACAGTTTGCTGCAAAAGAAAAACAGTAAGGATTGTCAGTATTTGTCATGTTTGACAAAAATCCTGTTGCGAGCTCATTTTATATTGCAACGGAGTAAATGCAGTGTGCGACAATTTTTTATGCATTATACAGTAAAAGAAACAGTACTGATCAGTGATCAAACTTACTTGCTACAAATTCCTGTCAAAAGTTGGAGTCGGAGTTACTTGATTTTAGAGTCAGAGTTTATGAATATCTATAATTTGACTCCGGAATCAAGTGACTCCGAACCCGTTTTGACTCTTTTAATTTATGCAAAAGTTATGACAAGATGACTGCGATTCAAAAAGTCAGTCTAAAACGTTCTTTTCGAATGAATTTAGTGCATCGTATTGAAAAAAATTGAGCATTTCTCGCGATAACGTGATCAATTTGACTGGGTTAGGGTAATCGTGCTATGTGAATCCCAGCCTACGTATTTAAAACTTTTTTGAAAAATTCTTAAAAGACCCGAAAAATACCAAAAGCAGTATGGATCTCTCATTCCTATATTTTCTCATGTTTAACGAATACATATCCCCTTTCTATTTTGATTCCGTTGATTATAAGTATATTACAGAAATTTCAATCATGTAAAAATACACTAATAATTATACTGTATATGCGCTGTGGCTCATCATAGTGACTGCATTTCTTATATCAATCGCATTGGGCAATAATTCATACTTCAATTTAGCATTAACAGGTTTGACGTGATAACACATACTTGGCGCCAAAAATAAAAAGCTTCGAAACATTGAAAAGTATAGTGATAGTATACTACACTGTATTTTGGATGTGGATCAAAACCACAAAGGAGACTAAGGATCTGATGCGCTGTAGCAGCAAACACAGTCAACAGTGTCGTCATTACTATGTAAAGTTGCTACTGTGTAAAAGTGTATGAGACTATTCTTTTATTTTAAAGTAAAAATTTTAGAGCCGATAACGCATGTTGGTGTATTTCAACCACACCAATAGTAATTCACGTTGTCGATATGTCGATAGTTGTGTAAGAAAATTGACACCTGATTTGCATACCTACTGATATGACTGAATTGCCTGTTTACAATACATGTGTGTGTATACCTAATGTTCAGCTCTGCTGTGTCCTTTAACTGCAACTATATTCTATATAACACACACGCAAACACTGCAACTGTATTCTACATAATACACGCAAGCAAACGCTAACTGTTCGCGCATGAGGCCTGCACAGCATTTTAGACACACACGCACACACAGCTATAGTTAATTTTATCACCAAGCCTAGTGTTATTCTCCTAGGGTCATCATAAGGACCTGTTGCGGTGTGCCGCAACAGGAAAAAGACAATAAGAATAATGTGTATCAAAAAATAAAATAAAATTAAAAACAAACTCGCATAAAATAAACTGAAAAAATAAAATAATACAAAAACAAAAATGCATAAAAATTGATTAAAACCAGTTAAATAAACACCAAAATGAAATAAGATGAAAATATCAATTAACTTAAATCATGATATATGAAATACAATGAATTCCCATAAAATTAAATGATATAACAACTAAGATCCCATAACATAAAATACAATGAAATTAAATTAAAATGAACAACATAAAATATATACCTAACTTGTTCGAGATTGAAATTAAAAAACGAAAATGATCATAAATTATATACATTATAGCAAGAGTACATAATAGTGTCTCACTGCTTATAGACTCTCTCTCTCTCTATAAAGAGTGAGACACTATTATGTACTCTTGATTATAGTGATAACAGAGTGAAAAATAAGATCTCAAGCAACTTAACTCGTTTTTACTGTAGGTATATGTAGGTGTCAAGAAACATGTTGAATTCCAAAGTTTCCTGCGATTTCATGGAAGCAGAACCAAATCGATTTTTCCCATCTATGCGCCTTGTAATTCTTCTATTGCTCTGCATTGCAACGTTAAATACGAACTTGAATTGGTTTGCGATTAATTTTGGAATGGTCTGTATGGTCAATTCTACGTTTACGAGTGCGGGGAAGAATGAAAGTGACTCTTACATCTCGTACTGCACAGTTGTTGAAGAATCCGGAGAAGAATATGATGGAACACTTCAATGGGACAGACACGCTCAAGCTAATATTTTAGCAGGACAAGCTTGGGGATCAGTAGTGGCCAATTTCGCACTATCATTTATTTTAGACCGATTTGGAGCAAAAATCGTTGCAATCGCCATGTTCCTGTCAGTCGGTATTTTGGGAATTTTAAGCCCGCTGGCTGCCCATCTCGGTTGGGTGTGGTTGTTCATTGTGCGCGTCGTTCAAGGCATTCCTCTCAATATGCCTTGGGTAATGACTTTCTATGCCGCTAGTCGATGGTTTCCCGCAAATGAACTGAGTTTGGTCAGTGGGACCTTCGTATCCGTGTTTTCGTTGGGGTCCTTAATTTCCCTCACGACATCTGGAATATTTTGTGGGGGTATAGGATGGCAGTGGTCTTTTTACACAAGCGCTATGTGGAGCTTATTCGGTGCCATTATGTGGGGTATTTTTTATACGGATGATTGCACTAAAAACCCATTCATTTCGACACGAGAAGCAAACTACATCAAACGCATATGTACAAATACGAATGAGAAAACAAGCATAAAACCCAACAAAACCCCATGGAAGCATATTTTTACATCATCTCCAGTGTGGGCTGTTATTGTAGCCAATTGTTCCTTCTTTTGGGTGACGACTTTTATCAGCGTTTTCTTGCCTACCTACCAGAAAGAAGTTTTGCGTTTAGGATCGACACAAAACGGTGGTCTAGGATCGCTGCCATTTTTGATGCAACTACTTGGTCGAACTGCTTCAGGTGTTTTGTCCAAAATATTGACCAGGCGATTAGGCATCACTAAAAGCGCCAAACTGCTCGAAACTGTTGGCTGCATTGGAACTGCCATTCCTTTGGCTCTCGTTGCGCTTTTCGATTGCCGCAGTCAAGCTGACGCAGTTGCGTGCATTGCGTTGTCTTACGCATTTATTGGCTTTACAGTTGGTGGCTTTATGCAAGCCATGTTGCCACTTGCGCCAAGTCATGCGGGGGCTGTTGTGGGCACTGCTATGACAATCGCTAGCGTTGTGGCCGTTCTTTGTCCTTATTTGCTGGTATTGTTCCAAACAATACACCGACAGAATGGCATCGCGCACTTTATTTGGGCGCAGCAATTCGCGGACTGAGCGCTGTATTTTTTCTATTGTTCGGCACAGCGGAAAAACAGCATTGGGCAGATGACGTTCCCGTATTTAAATCGATCAAAGTTAACTCTGTCAGCGCTATCGTAGATAACAAGCAAAGACAAATGCAAAAGGGGCCTGAAAATATCAAACCTATATTTTCACTCCGTGAACCAAATCCTGCTGCGCAGCAGATAAGCATTTGTATGGAAAATCATTTTGCTGGCGAAGCCGGACCATCGGTGTTGCCCAATTTGCGAGATATTGGAAAGTTTCACGCAAAAACGAACAAAAACGGCTAATCGGACAAAGTAGGGTTTTCTTCAATTTTTTAACTTAAATTTTCAATCCAATGGAAACGTGAATACTTGTTGAAACAGAGACAAAAGCAAATTTTTGTAAGCAAGGACTGTAATATTCACCCAAATATTTTTGTTAATGTGACGTATTGACGTAATTATGTAATTTTTAAGTTTTTCGCTACTTTTTTTATGTCTTGCACGTCAGTACTGTTATGTATTGGCACATGCGGAGTGGTAATATCAAGAGTACATAATAGTGTCTCACTCTTTATAGAAGAAGAGTGAGACACTCTCCTTTCTGCCTGTGTTATAGCGCAGGCAGATGCGCTCGTCATTTCCAGCCCACATGTTGCCGTTTTATGCAACATGTGGGTAGCCAATCAGAAGCGACCTTTGCTTCTGATTGGCTGGACGCCTGTGCACGTGCTCCAATCAGCACGTAGGCGGCCTCACGTGCTCCAATCAGCACACTGACCGTCATTACAGCCATTTCATTGTTAAATTTTGCCATGATCGGTCGGGTTGGGTTTTTTTTGTTCCGAATCGTATTTTGCTTACATTTTTATCCCCGTTTTCAGGAATTATCGCTAGTATGTGCTGAATATGTTGTTAACTGGTAAGTTAAATGTGTTTTTGACAATTTTCAGGCAATAGCACGTGAGGCGCCGCCCGCGTGCTGATTGGAGGACGTGCACAGGCGTCCAGCCAATCAGAAGCAAAGGTCGATTCTGATTGGCTATCCACATGTTGCATAAAACGGCAACATGTGGCCTGGAAATGACGAGCGCATCTGCCTGCGCTATAACACAGGCAGAAAGGAGAGTGTCTCACTCTTCTTCTATAAAGAGTGAGACACTATTATGTACTCTTGGTAATATATGTTATAATTCGATTATAGTAGTGAAGGTTCTTTTTTGAAAAAATTTCATATATTCATCCAGCCCAGCATGCGGCCCGAATAGCCACCGACGCGGATCGGCTTGCGAAATTTTTTTTAAAAAGAAACATCATCTATAAGAAGTGGCTCTTTCGTTAGCTTACAATTTGTCTTGTAACTATGAATGTTTAGCAATTCGTGCTTGCCACAGCCACAGTGCATTGTGACTTCTGGTTCTGAGCCTACGTATTTTCCATTATATACATAGTAAAGGCACATACTTGTAAAATTGTGCCTGTGATAAAGTCCATTTTACTTTTATCGCACGGTTTTTCTCGACTGAGAGAAAATGAACAATTTGAAACTATGTGAGCATTAAAAAATCGAAGTGAGGCTTGTATAATTCTGAGACTCTGAGATATGAGCAAAATGTATTATATATGTTTATTAAACAATCACAAAGTCAATAATGTGTACGCAAAGTGGCTACATTGCGCGTGAGTGTGTGTGTTCCTGTATCACTTTAATAACAATTGCATACAATTTAATTTTGTCTAAATAGATTCACGTTCACGTGAGATATGCAAATGAGCCTTTGTGTGTGTACTTACGTACGTACGTTGTCAGGGCCCGGTTTCATAAACAATGAATGTGATTCATTAGTAACACTGGTGCAACATCGCAAATCGAGTATAACTTGGCCTTTACATCATATCTCTGCTACAAATTTTCATGACACGTAGCCAATATGTTACATCACGTGTGGTTCAAATCTCATAATAGTCAAGTTATCCAGTAAAAACTATAGCTAACTTGAAGTCATTCATTAGTTGCAAATATTAGTGAATTTTTTAAAACCACTAATATTTACTAATATTAGGAACTAATGAATGATTGTGACTAAGCTAGACTTTTGTCTGCATCAAGCAAATGTAACAAAAGTTTGCACACACAGTATCTAACATATTGGCAATATATATGTTGTGAAAATTTCCAACATAAGCATTAAGTTAACCCAAAGTTATAACTTATTTTCTGGCTTATATCAGTGTTACTAATGAATCACAACTGATCGTTTATGAAACCGGGCCCAGCACAAACACACAATGAGAAGAGCTGGTGAACAGACGCAATTCTAGAACACACTTACGTTCACCTACACCCACACAATCGCACTGATCAAAGCGCACACATACGCACACTCAACTCACTCTAAGTTACACGTTGATATTCCGAACATCTCATTCTAAAGAAGCCTGCTGCGCTGTGGCGCAGCAGGAAAAACATCAATACACGTAAGTTATCAGATGGCAAACACTCTGATATTATAGCGTACTGTTACGCCTAGTGTGCCCACGCCTAATTACGTCGTAGCTAAAGTATGTAGATCAACCAAAAAGGTCAGACCGAAAATAGCTATGTTGTGTTGTCTACGTTTTTATCTACCTGAAAATATTGGAAACTCTCTTGAGTTCGACTTTGCCCGTTTGGGTTCTGCCGTTCGACTGATATATTAAAGGTTCAACTGGAAGAATCAGTTACTTGAAAAACCTGCACCAGTTGAAGCCCTTTAAGCGCTTTAATATTTCCTTTTTATAAAGTAAATTGTTGCCGTTCTTGCATTTTTGTCTACTTCTTGACACTTAGAACATCATCTTATATTAGTTAGTACGTCTCTGCAACAATTAGTGCACTACAGTACTAAAGCTCGGCTCATATACTCCTTATCCTTATTTCTGTCGTTTTATCTATATTTCAAAAAATTGCCTGATCATTTATCGCATTAAGGCCTATTCACACGAGGGCGCATTTTGCTCCATGGCGCATTGCATGGCGTACGCCATGGCGCATGAGCGGGCGCACACGCACTTGCATACTGCATTGTGTGAAATAATGCAGCAGGCAGTGTGAAAATAGAATGCGCCCGCTCATGCAAAATGGCGTACGCCAGTGGCGTAGCCAGAAAAAAACTTCGGGGGGGGGAATGACTTTTCGATTTTTTGAAATGCGTTAAAATGCACTTAATTGCTATTTTAAGGCAAAAAACGACACGTAGTAGCATTTTTAGGTCAAAAACACTGCTAATTTTTGACTACAGCAGCATCGAATATAAAATTGGAGCTCGAAACAACGAAAATTACATAAATAATTGGCCGGCAAGGGTAAAAAAGCTAGCAAATCTGCAACTTTCCGAAATTTTTTGACTTTAAAAACTGTACTTTTAGTAAAATTGTCATTTTTGTGACTATAAAACAGCGAAAAAGATACACTATACATACAGTGTATTAAGCAATTGCATAGTGCACAATGCAACTAAATGCACATGCATATGCTTTCATGCGACATAAAAGCAAGGAACACTAAGCCAAAGAGTTTTAGGGGTCTGGGGGCGGCAGCCCCCAGAAAAAATTTTGGGGAAATTTTTGATTTTTAGGCCGAATGTGGTCAATTCGAGACGTATCGGAAATTTTTTCCGGCCGGACCATAAAAACCAAAGGGGGGACCCTTGTATAAAATTTCAGTCACAAAAAATTTCGGGGGGGGGAATTCCCCCAATTCCCCCCCTGGCTACGCCCCTGGCGTACGCCATGCAATGCGCCCTCGTGTGAATAGGCCTTAAAACAAGTCCAGTACGTACACAACATAACAGAAACGTGCCGGAAAATGCCGAGAACGTGCCATAAAATAATTAATATATCATACGTCTTGAAAAAACAGTGCAATAATTAACGTCAATAACTAAGTGCACGCTGCTAGATTCATAGCGTGCATTAGTTATTGCACTGCTGTAGGCGTGCATCTTAGTTATTGACTTATCGCACTGTATTTTCGAAACAGATATAGGTAACATAAGTACGTTATATCAAATTGTAACATAAGTACGTTATATCAAATTGTAGTGTGCACTCAGCAACTATTCGCACTAACACGTGAAGCCCGCCTGCATAAACTCGTGCGCTGCGCGCACTCGTTCATGGACTTGGCGATTCACGGTCAGTGCGTCTGAGTGCACGCTACATCGTGCTGTAACTTTCACATTGGCTATAATGTGACAGACCGGATATATGAATTTAATTTAAAAAATAAATGTCAGCTTCCTTAACTTATGCTCCTCACCAAAAACATAGATAAAAGCAAAATGACTAATGAATAAATTTATTAAGCAATAATGACTACAACACAATATCAAAATAGCGTATCTGAAGCGTCTACAATCATGACTATTTATTTTATGACTGCTATGTCTGATCGTATTTCGCCAGGATGCTGTTCTTCAAGAAGTTCCAGTAATTTTTCCGGATCGGATCCGCCTCGCATGCTTCACCACACAACTACAAAAGATTTTTAAAAAAATTAAATTGGAAACTAATGTCACTAAACTGATCGGAGAAAAAACGTGACTTCCGCTTGCAGACTTTTACAAGAAAAGACATTTCAGAATAACTACACCTGCTATTGAATTTAGTTTTTAGGTTCGATATTTTGTGTAACAATTTGATACGTATATTGAACATTGGAACCTTCACTTTGTCTGCAAAGTTTGGGACTTAAATTTCAAGCATTGACGTGGTCGCAGTAAGACAATCATACAACAATTAAGTATATCTGAGCGCTAAGAATTTTCAAGTTAATATTCAAATGAGAGTGTATGGCTTAAAATGGTTCTTCAAAACAACCTCACTGAGTTCGCATTAAAAATTGTAACTTTTCTAACCAATATAAGATTGGGGGGGGGTCAAGTAACTTTATTCACTTTAAAACTTATTTCTATTGTAACCCCAGATTTCTCAACTAATCTATTGTTGGCACATGGCTGAACCAGCTTTGTACCAACCAAGCCACATGCTTATGCTGTTTGACCGTTCGAGCAAGCGTACATTTTACGCTATTGCCTAAGGACCGATTCATACTTACAGCCGCATGCCCGTTCAACCTGCAGAATGACATCACTAGCAACCTAGAGCAGTAGATCAGCCAGCGCATGCGACGTCATTATTTCGTCATTTTGTCGGCTTAACGGACATGCGGCTGTAAGTATGAATCGGCCCTAAAGCTCGATTCAAACTTACAGCCGTATGCAAGTTCAGGCGAAAAAATTACGAACTAATCACGCCATTAATAACGTTTAAGATGAGCATGTGGCGTAATTTTTTCATAGTTTTGCCGGCTAAACGGACATACGGCTTAAGACTCCATTCATACTTACAGCCGTATTTCCGTTCAGCCTGCAGAATGACGTCACTAGCAGCCTAGTGCAGTGGATCAGCCAGTGCATGTGACGTCATTATTTCGCCATTTGTTGGCTGAACGGACATACAGACGAAAGTATGAATCGAGCCTAAGTATGAATCGACCCTAAGTTCACAATTACAAAATAATCACAAAATCATACAATAATCACGAAGTAGTGTATAAAATCAGCTGGTGGCGTGACATTGAGTAAATTTCGCCGACAGAACAGACAAACAACTGACAGCGTGAATCAAATCTTACTTTCTGTATTCTGCTCAACTTTTCCTCCCTGTCAGCCTGACTGGAATCGATTTGCTCCTCCAAATAATCGATCATAAAGGCGAGCAAATACGGGGATCGACATTTTGATTTTTCATAAAGATCAGAGCAAAGCGTCCACACTTCGGGACGGCTGCAGAGACCGTTCTCAATCAGAATGCTGGAAAAAGAAGGCATACGCTTTAGAACCTTAATTTAACCCCTAGCATATCCACCCGGTCAGAATCTCAGAAAAGACTAATTTTGACTGAGCGAACCTCGTATGAAATAAGGGCCAATTCCTAAGATGGATTAAACGGATTTGATTTAAAATTGTTTGCCTAATAACTAATCTGAATGATGGGATAGATAGATGAATGATGGATAGATATTACAAAATATTGTGCACAAGCGGGAGGTGTTACCAAAACCTGTTGCGGCACATTTTTTCTGAATTCATAGTTATGTCAGGAGTTACTGACAAAACAATAATTTTGATCTCATTCGTTTAATCAAGATCAAGAAATTTCCCGAAGTGTTACAAGGTAATATTCTCAATTGGATTTAGCAAATTAGCAGTTTTGGTTAACAATACTAGCAGGCTATTTATTAGCAAGAGTACATAATAGTTTCTCCCACCCCATGACGACTTCACCTAATAGAGTGCGAGACACTGAACTCTTGCTATTAGTAACAGATAAAATTATTTAAACCTAAGAATAAACTAAATCCAATTTCATGTATCAATTAATCAGACCCAAATAAACAACAAGTTTTATATACAATTTTGTTTAGCAATAAATTGTTTAGCAATTATTATTCTATTTGCCGCAATATTGAACTATGACTTTTGACAACATTCACGAAAAGAAGTCATGGTAAAAATTCATGTACTGTTATGAACAGTTTCTTACAACCTGAGTTTAACAATCTCATGGGCCGCAACACCAAAAACTGAAGCAATGCGACTTGTGCACTCAAGCAATGCTTGTGGAATAAAAAATGTAAAAATATAATAAAATATTTCTACCCATTCAAATAACTCCATGAGCTTTCATTGTGCGGGGCTTTTCGGATCAGTTCGCTGCAAATTCTGAAAAAGAAAATACAGCAATATGAGTTGTCCGGATAATTTCAGTAGCTGAGTCGTTTTTTCATAACATAGTCAGAAGTATGTAAAAAAATAAAAATATTATACTAGGTAATTATTTTCACAACGAAATACTCAATTTAGCGCAAAATAAAAAAAACTATAGTTTAACGCTGACCAGAAAAATGCTGGACCCTACGACAAAAACCGATTAATTTTATATATAGAACTCAATGTGTATTTGTCGAAACAGTTTTTGTGTGACCTGGTCACAAAACACAAAGCCGAATACGTAAATGCGCACACTATTTTTAAGTAAATCTGCAACAAGCACGTTTGTGTATTTACACCCTAATTTGCAGAAAACACACTGTAGAATAGGACAAAATCATAAAAACATTACACAACACATACACACCTTCCCGACTTCTAAGGCTGGAAACTCACTTAATTTCTCTGTCCAAAACTTCTTTCGTGAACCCGGATGTATTTTGAATGATATAATAGCGATAGTTCCATGCGGAATTATTTCGCAAATCTTCGCTCAGCAGTTTTGAGCTATACTCCAACTCCGAATCACCCCACAGACTGAATTCACGCACAATCCAATGCCTAAAAACAGATGATTGAGAATAAAAAGGTTTCAGTGCTGCATCGTAAGGATATCGTAAGGATATGATAAAGAGATCAAACATCACAATCAAGAACGCACTGCACCATGGAAAAAATACCATGGAAAAGGTAGATATGCTGATATAAAATACATGCCTGTCATCTACGGCCTGATATCTACGGTGCTCATCTCCATTACAAAGCCCTGGAGCGTCCGGTGTGCCACTTCAAGAGTGACTACATCCGTGGAGGGGAGGCCAGCCCCTCAAGGCATAATGCCCTACACGGACCCCTGTTACCGTGTAGCGGGCACGTAGCATTGTGTGGGTAACCCTCTGTTATGTTAACATGGGATTCCCTTGGGGAAACATGTTCAAGCGGTTGGGCACGAGTGAAAAATTTAAGTTTTAGGCGCGCAAACAGTCAAAATATCAAGTATCATGAAATATGATTTATCGCTTCTGGCGAAGTTTTCAGAAAAAATGATAAGCATTTTTAAGGACAGAATCAGTAACAATGATTGCTAGTATCACTACATTTTGACTGTATTATCATTACTTTTTGTCCTTTTGTATGATCTTGGACGAAACACAAAGTTTCAAGACACCACATAGCTTTCTATATTCACGTAAAAGTTTTTTTGGGTGCCTCTCCTCACTGGGCGAGACCTCATCTACCTACCACGACGGCTGTTACTACTAACAACTGATGCCACTACTACTACCAAGAGTACATAATAGGGAAGAGTATGACACTCTTCCCTATCCTAGCTAACCGGCTCGGATGATGCTTCGGCCGAAATAGAGCTTTTACGCTTTGATTTCAGGGGGGGGTGTACCCCCCCCTCGAATCATGACATGTCTTGATTCCCTCAAAACCGGGAAGTGTCTTGATTTCAGGGGGGGGTATCCCCCTCGTTTCAGCAGACTGCCAGCTCGAAATCGGTGCTGTCTTGATTTCGGGGGGGGGGGGGTACCCCCCCCTGGTTTCAGCACGTTGCCAGCATGGTGAGCTGGTGGTGTGCTGAAACGAGGGGGGGTACCCCCCCCCCTGAAATCAAGACACCACCAGCTCACGCTCACCATGATGGCAACGTGCTGAAACCAGGGGGGGTACTCCCCCCTGAAATCAAGACACCACCGATTTCGAGCTGGCAGTCTGCTGAAACGAGGGGGGTACACCCCTGAAATCAAGACACTTCCCGGTTTTGAGGGGGGGTTCCCCGTGAAATCAAGACATGTCATGATTCGAGGGGGGGTAACCCCCCCTGAAATCAAGGCGCAAAAGCGCTATTTCGGACGGAGCATCGTCCGGGCCGGTTAGCTAGGATAGGGAAGAGTGTCATACTCTTCCCTATTATGTACTCTTGCTACTACCTACTTCTACTACGACGGCTGCAACTAAAACTGCTGTTGCTACAACGACCTTTGGTGAACTTTACAAATAAAGATGTCAGATGAGACAAGAGTTGTTGGACTTGCACCAAGTTTGGGATTCTTCATTCTGAGATCCAAGATGATAGCTGCCGGGGATGCCGACTGCCAATATTCGTCCTCGTTCCCTTTGCGGCGCTGGGTAAAGGCCATTTTCACTTGATTTTAGAAAGCTATAACTTGCGTCTAGGCCACGGACTTCTGTTGACCGGGGGTGGTGCGTCACCAACACGCAGAGTGCAATGTGCATCAATGGGAAGCTGGACTGTTTCGAAGTATGTTATCATGCTGGGCGTGGGGGCCGTGAGTGTCCTCGAAAATGTAATGTCCTCAAATATGTTTACTCACTGTGCCCAGAGACAGAGAACCTGAGACTAGTAACGGAAATAATGGTGGCGAAAAGAGGATGCCAGAGGCCTCGTTAGTGCTACTACCTGGTGTTGTAGTCCTGCTTGTTCTGGCATCATGGCCTCAGTGTACTTTAACACTTACAACAGTGCTTAGGTGGATGTCGAGGATAATTGAAATAGTCAACCTCAGGACCGCACGACTTTTGGTAAACTTCACAAATAGAGATGTCAGATGAGACAAGAGTTGTTGTATTTGCACCAACTTTGAGACTCTTCATCCTAGGCACAAAGATGATGGCTGCCGCCGCAAAGCCAATATTGGAAGTAATGTTCATAAATCACAACGAAAGTATAAAGACTACACATAAACCATTAGCTACTGTACGTTTATTTTCAAAACGTCAGTATTACAACGCTGAATAGTCTTGAGCTGAAAATCCATACATAGGGTAGAGTGCCATTCAGCCCAATAGCGCATTGGTCTAGACCAGAGTGCAATGGGTCGATTCATACTTACAGCCTTATGTCCGTTCAGCCGACAAAATGACGAAATAATGACGTCACATGCGCTGGCTGATTCGCTGCACTAGGCTGCTAGTGACGTCATTCTGCAGGCTGAACGGACATACGGCTGTAAGTATGAATCGAGCCTAAGTCAAATAGTAACAAAGTTATCTGCGAGTAGTTATCATTGGCTGTGATAAGCTCACTTGACCAGTGGGTTCAAATAATAATTCATTCATTCATTCATTCAAATAATAACAATACATTCATTCATTCATTCAAATAATAAGCAAAGCCCAATGCAAAATGGGTCTAGAAATATCAAACCTATATTTTCACTCAGTGAACCAAAACCTGCTGCGCAGCAAATAAACATATGTAAGTACAATTCCTTCGTGGGTCGAGCTGGGTTGGCGGGAGGATTTCCCGCAAAAAACACAGATGTGCAAAAAACTTTCTCATAATCTACTTTTAACTTAAATTTTCAATAAAATTTACACGTATCGGACTGAAACAGTAACCATGGTCGGCAAAGTGTTTTTATAGTAGTGTGTATATGCATTTTGAAAAGTCAAGGCTCTTTTTTAAGAATTTTGCATTTTCGACCCACTTTGCTGAGTAAAGAGCTGGATTTGACTTACACCCGAATCAAACTGCTTAAAACCACAAAAGTTTTCACCAGTTTATTACTAGAAACAGTTTGGAATTTTTATTTGGTGACTTGTTCAGTATCAGTTGAATTACAGTATTAACGGTTGATTGAGCTAGATTTGATTCATGCCCGAAACAAACCGGTTTAAACCAAAAAAGCTGTCACAAAGTTTTCTTCAACAAATAGCTGGCGACCTGTGCGAATTTCACTTGGCGACCTGTGCATTGTCATTTGTCAGATAAAGAGCTGGATTTCACTCATACCTAAATCACATGGGTTAAAACCGACAATGAAACAACGACAAGCAATTAAGGAACAGACGCTTTTCTAACACACACTCATGTTCACGTACATCCGCACAATCACACTGATCAAAACATACACGCACACGCACACATTTCTCACCAAACTAAACACACTACCACTTTCCAGACTCACTCTAAAAAATCCTGCTTATCACTGTCATTAGTAATGTATTGCGTATAATGTATGAAAAACAATTTGAAAAGTAGCACCAAATGTCATTCAAACGCAGACGCTGGCAACAAATTATAACTGTGAACGCAATTATGTTTTTGGTGCTGATTGGTGTAGTTATATGCATAATAACCCTGAATGTAAATACATTACAGTAGTATTATACGTTTGTGTAATAACTGGACCTACAGAAGGTCTAGCTACTATGTCAGCGTTTACGCTATCTACATTATGTTACCACACTTTTTAAAGCTTATACTACTTCAAGCTTATAGCATCCACGTCCTCTGGTTAAATTTAAATTTCTGGGCCTTCATTTGAAAAAAGGGCGTGGATGCTACAGTCAGCTTGGAAGTGCAATGTCACTTTAGGACATGGAATACTACTGTAACCGGGTATCCGTTGGGGTTTGTCTATTGTGGATGTCGTATGTGCATGTGTGTGGTAAGCGTGTAGACGTGGATACTAAGTGACGTGAACTTGATCGCCTAGTCTGGGGTACCCGATTACATTTAGCGCAGCGACCTCTGCGCTGCTCCCACGCCAGGTTCCTCCATTGCGTTGTGTATACCGCACTTGACTGAACTAATGAATTACTTAGTGACAAAACCTGTTTCGCTAATGCAACACACTTACTATTTACTAAGTTGAGATGCACAGTCAGTCAGAGCTGGAGGCCTAAGGGTGGCAAGCGGTAACGTGGTTGTTGCGTGACAATAGGGGTGTGGATCCTCCGTCCAAGCTCAAGTTGTCTTGGGGTAACGGGTTTGGTATTTATAGTTTTACCTAGCCAATCGCTTTTGTGTAAGTGTTGGGATTGATACGGATTATCCAATCGGCTACTCCGAACAGATCTGGGTTTTGCTAGGTCTCGTTATTAGTTTGCAAATTCTTGAAGTTAGTTAGCTAATTCTTGGAATTTAGGGTTTGAGTTGCTTCGTGGGTGTTTAGGAATGCCAAGTTATTAGTTGTTGTGGAAGGTTCATTTCGGCGCGTGACACTTTTCTGGGAATTCTAATTTTAAGCGGTTCCTTGTATTGTTCTTGACCACTTTTAATTGTATCAGGGTTCTTGTTTCTTTAGAACCGGTATTTACTTAGCTAGCCTGAGGTGTTTGCAGCTAATCTAGGATAGGTGAGGTGTTATATCGGATACTTAAGTGAGGTGTTATATCAAGAGTACAGAGTTGTGGTTCGGTACTGGCTACATTCCTCCCCGCTCAAAGCGCATGACCGCATGCGTGTACTGTTGTTTTATCTGTTTTATATTAGTAATGTCGATTCTGTAGTCGTGATCTATTTTTCCAGTTTATGTATACGTTAGTACGTTGTATAATGCTCTTTTGTGTGCTCCCCGTTTTTCTGTGCTCCTGTTACTGTTACATTTTAACCAGTTCTCGTAGCCGCTGGCGGCTTGTTTTGAGGTTTTTTCTCGGAAGTTTGAAGCTAATGCTTTTACTGCGTCTAAAAGGAAAGAGCGGATTCAACTTTCTTTAGATGTGAAGATTAGGGTAGGCTTTTAGTTGATGATATCGGTCGGTATTTTTTGTTTTTAAAATTTTAAATTTTACTGTTGATGTTATCGTCTCTGGACGGGTAGGTGGCAGGCGCCTAATAAAAAGGCAAGTTTTATGTGGTAGTACATTGCTATTAAGCTTCAGCTATGCTAAGTTAAAACGGTAGGCTAGGTGAAATAGTCCGTTTATTGTATTTGCATTGTTATAATAAGGATACTTGTCGTTTTTTTTATAGGTTCGTTTGTTTTGTGAGGTTCCTTTTTTTCATGGACCTTGCTTTTCTTGTACTTAGAGTAGTGTGTTTTTTCAGTATTTCTCCTGCTTTTGATATATATATATATATATATATATATATATATATATATATATATATATATATATATATATATATATATATATATATATATATATATATATATATATATATATATGCAAAAAATTTTTTTGTTGCCAGCCATAGGTAACACTCAACTCAAAATAACATTACATAGCATATATGACATAAGTAAAAATCCCGTCACCAGTAGTTCCGCTCTATCACGGCTACCATTAGCCTGCTAATTTGAGGTTTCACTGCACACAGTCCCAGTCAACTAATTATCAGAAGCTTTTTTCTGTTATGCTGCCGTATTTCAAGAGAGTAGCTCAGATAATGTTTCTTTTTTTCCAGCATACAAAGAGGCGTTTACGCTGATCAACTTCGATTTCTAGCGTAATTCCGTCGCTGATGCAGACTAGCGAAGGTGGGGCGGGGCCGAGTTCAGGATTTTCGGCACCTACCGTAGCAGTGATTAAGTGGGCAAATGTGCTCATGCGCGTTTCGTCGTGGTACCCCAGCCCTGGCCCAAAATAAGACCGTAAGAATTAGGTTTCGGGGGTGCTCCGCGTATAGTTCGTGGGTGATGGGGGCCCCCTCTAGGCCATACAGTCCGCTGTACGGGCCATCCACGCGAAACAGGGAGGTCATTCCGTTGAAAACATTCACCCACTGACTGGGCAGTACGGCGGTTAGAAACGCTCGAAGTGCCGGCGCGCGGACATTGATTTGAGTTTCCAGTATAGAAATGGGGTGGGATGTGCTAAGGAGGTGGGATCTGTATCCATAGCCGGCGTCACCATCTTCGTTGTATTCCATGTCATCTGTGTAGGAAATAAAGCTTGCCTAGTCAATGTACGTAGCGTCGTGCCTCCGAGCGCAGTATTTGTATAGCGGAGCAAAAGAAGAGTAACGCAGATCGAATAATAGTTGACTGCCTGCTTGATATATCGGCATCTATAGCAACAACAAAATTCTCTTTTTTTCCTTTTTTTCTTTTTCACAAGGTACAGCTCGGGTTTCTAACTGATGATATGCTTTATTTTCATGACACTGTTATATACCTTACTGGTTAACTGTTTTTAGATAATCCTCCATATTTTCCACGGCAGAGTAGGGTTCACTTAAACTTTCGCAGATTAGTGGATAGGTTGCCCTGCAGGTTTCAACATACGCAAACATTGCGTCTAGTGAAGGAGGGAGGACATTTCCGTATTTTGCGTTTGTACTATAGACTGTATGTAACTGGTCGCGATATGCGTTTGCATCGCGTCTGACAATAGATGGCAAATGTTGAGGCAATTTCGGGGGGTTCTTCAGAAATTGTTGTTGCTTCAAAATTTGGGGGGTCGGGGTCTGTTCTTGTTTGACGGGATCCGGCTGGAGTGGTTTCCTTCGCGTTACCGCAGCGTTATTGGTGTCGAAGCGTTCACATACGTATTTTCGTCCTGACATCTCGGGCTTATCGGACATTTCTTCCGACGAGTCTGACTCACTGCCCAGGAGATACTGGAGTTAGTACCGCTCGAGAGGTCGGGTTTCTCAAACTTTTGTTTTGCGTAGGCACGGGGAAATCTGATGTGTTTCACCACCCACAATCGCTTTTGTCAAAAATTTCTTGCAGCAGTTCAGCCCGCATAATTCTGTACTGTCTTCCCATCTTTTTTGCATTTTCCCATTTCCTCGTGATTTTTCTCAGTTTAGTGGCTTCAACCTTGCAGCGCAGCTTATCTGTATCCATGTCTGCAAAGAGCAAAGGTTGTTTTGACAAATTACTAGCTTTTCTTTAACAAAATTTTAATCAAGGCTATTGTTTCAGATCATTACATTATTTACCTATATAGCCCTCGTCCAGTTGTGTACAGTAGCTCATTCAGCTTTGTAATTTTCCCTCACCAGGCAGCTATTATGTAAAATGTAGGTTTGTAAGCAATTGCACTACATTTCCGTTTTTTACTTCTATGTTATGCTCCCTATTTTAACTGGTCCCTTAGATCCAGATGTCCGGCATTATTTTTTCGGCATCATGTAATGCCGCTGGTGCAGCTATACCATGAGTTGTATCAAGCTTTTCTTGCGGACCCTGAGGCGGAGGTTACACTTATTTTGAATCCACCTCAGCTTCCTCCGGGCTTTGGGCCTTGAAGTGCCAAAACGTTTCTAAAGTAGGTTATTTATATTATTGCTATTATTCTATTATTATTATATTATAGTTATATTATTATAGTTATATTATTATAGTTATATTCTATTGCTATTATTTCTTCAACTTAGTTTCTATTACTGTCTTTTTAGAGCTTCATAACGCCTACCCCCCAAGTGGTTATGGATCAGATTACGTACCTTTTGTTTAATTGTTTCTTCCCAGCCTTTCCCCAAATCCATGACTCTGGGTTAAAAGATTATATATATTTTTCAATTATATTTGGCCGCTGCCGCGGTTGTACAACTTGGCCATGTGCAGGTTGTACGTTGACCCAGAGGCAGACTTGTCTCTTTGCTACTGCCCTTAGGTGGTAGCTCTTTCATTTTTTTTGTATGTATAGGCTCTTATCCTTTTCGTTTTAGTTACATACATCTTAGTTTATTGGTTATACTTACCCTTAGTTTTGTGTTGATTTTATTTACCCTTAGCTTCAGTGTTGTTGATTTGTTATACGTATTTTACATTATTTATTAGTTTAAGTTTGCCTGTTTTGGCAGAAGATGTGTATTCCGGATTTTAAGGGTTTTGGATTCTTTTGTCACTTTCCATGTTTGCTGCACCAACTGCCTACTGTACACAATAGTTACGCGTTATTTTGACGCGTTACGCGTTCTGACAAACCGCCAGAACCGGGTAAAATACCAAAGTGGCACGTCGAAGGCACGCAATTTCCGCTGTGGCGTGCCGCAGGGATCCGTCCTCTCTCCAGTTCTGTACAACATCTACACATCAGACATGCCATCATCGCTCAATACATCCAACACCGCTGCCTATGCTGATGACGTAGCAGTCTGGAACCAAAGCAGCAACAGCGACCTCAATAACAGCAACACACAGCAACAGTTGGATGAAATTGCGGAGTGGAGCAACAAATGGAAGCTGACAATTAATCCGTCCAAATGCGAGGTCATACATTTCACGTCTGATACCAGAGAGTTCAAGTTCAAGCCATCCCTGACAATCAACAATACTCCCGTTCCAGCAGTCAACAGTGCAACATATCTTGGCATAAAATTTGACCGCCTGCTCAAATTTCACTTACACAAGACGTTGTCAAGAAAGTGACACAACGGAGCCGTGCCCTGAACGTCCTGGCATGCGCCAGATGGGGGGCGAGTCGCAGCGACCTCCGACACCTGCTGAAGTCATTTGTCCTCCCCGTGGCCACCTACGGTCTAGGAGCATGGGGTGAATCCATATCAGACACGTCACTCCGAAAGCTGGAAACTTGCGTTCTTTGTGGCTGCAGAAGCGTAACGAGCCTCTACCAATCAACCCCGGCTGAATTCGTTCTTTGCAAAGCAAGAATACTATTGTTTAACATTATGCGCAAACGGGCTGTGCTGGTATGCTACGAAAAGTCTCTACACTTGCCTCCAAACAACCCCCGCCACAGCTGCATGTAGCGTGAAGTCCATATCCGCCTAAAAAACAAGTCGTCCTGTCGAACCGCCGCACTCGAAGCAATGCAAGAACCAGCACTGGTCCTAATCAGAAAGCGCTCAACGATGTCGATCTGGCCTACTTCACCCTGGCACGCGCCGGTGCAAAACATAGCGACAAAAAACGGCAAACTTAACCAAACCTCAGAGCTCCAAGACCTCCAAGCGGCCGCAATTCACTCGGTCAAACAACACGGTGAGCTCGACTCAGTTTTCTACACCGACGGCTCAGCCGTCGACGGCTGGCGTAAAGGGGGCTCTGGCATAGTAGAAACGCTGGGCGATCCCGTAAATCCGACAATAACCAACACGAGATCAGAACGGACCAGGCCCAGACGTATGCTCAAGCTTCGACACAGAGGGTGGAATACATAAAGGCAGTCTCCGGAGACTTAGTCCAGACTATGTCTAAGCCCTTAGACTAACACTTTCAAGACTTACGTGTCAGAACATTCTTTAGAATTCGTATGTAATACGTGTAGAATTTCTCATTACTATGTTCTATAAATACTAATCGGTATGCATAAAGAACGTCAGTCTCAGGTTAGTCTTCGTTTTCCATTGGAAATTAAGACATGCCCTTCAGCTAGTCTTATGCTAGTCTAAGCCCTATTTCAGCACTTATTATATTTTTTTAGAAAAATTAAGCGTGATGCGTACTGTCAAAGATCATGTGCATGTTCTCAAGCTTTTTTAATAAATTTTAACAAGGTTTTTGTGAAATGAGATAACCACGAAAAAGTTGCAAATTTAAGGTATCGGTAGCAACAATTGTTTCAGGATGTGTCACCTTTTGTCTTATTACTAAATATTGTACAAAGTTTTTTCAAAAGTTTTTGTTATAAAATAATTATTACTATACTAATAAAAGCTTATTTACATAGGCTGAACGCATTGGCGTGCAGTCAAAAGTTTGAAACAAGTTTTTATGAGTGTGGATACTATTGGAAACAATATTTCAGTGTATTTTTCAAGACTCGACTAAGACTACCTAGTACCTTTCAGAATACCGTTTAACGTCAGTCTTCGGAGACTAGGTCTAGACCCAGTCTTGAGTTAGTCTTACATCTTTAGCGTGTGCAAAAGTCACCTGATAATTCGTAACGATGGTCTTAGGCTAGTTTTCTAAAACGTAGTCCAGACTGCGTTTAGCTAAGACTCCCTTAATGAATTCCACTGAGAATGTATCGCGTTCCAACACTGCATCGACGACATTCATCGTGCAGTGACCGGAGGAACGACCAGCACACGCTATTTGATCTGTACAGATAGCCTGAGCGCACTGCAGCATCCAGGAAACACGACTATCCACGAAGAAACATGGGCAGCTGTAAAAAAATCTCTAGCCAACCTGGAAGGCACCTGCATCAGCTTTCAATGGATCCCAGCACACTGCGACATCCCCGCGAACGAAATCGCTGATGAAGCTGCCAAGTTTGGATCTGACTTCACCGCTTGAATGTACCAACCACATTCCTCGCAGCCAATGCTCTCTTCTATCCAGGGTTGGCAGTCTCGGTCTCGGTCTCGTAAAAAACCCGAGACTAGGCTGATCTCGGTCTCGGTCTCGGTAGGAAAACCGAGAACTGCCATAGGGTGGTCTCGGTATTTCAGATGACACTTGAAGTTTCAAAAATTTTGCAAGATCACTAAGATTTTTTTGAAAATTTAATTTTCCAAATAGAATGCGAAGCATGAAATGAAACGGTAAACTGCCTGCTGCAAAAAGTGAATGTCAGTGCACAGGCAAATTTTAGCTAACTTCAATTTTAAACTTTGTATAAATATTATACACCGTCTAGTTTCATCAAACTAGAGTTTCTAACTAAGGTTTAAGCTAGAATTAATTGCATGACTTATCTAGAACCTTTGACTGACTGACCTGACATCTGAAAATACTGACCATTTACCAGATACTGCTAACTTCGTACTTAAATTGTAATTAAAAAAATTGCTGGCTTCTGCAACTTTACTAAGAAATAGGATACATCTACTTTATTTACTAAGCGCGAACTGAGTGTGTAGTTTAATTGAACTTTCTTGAGCCCCAACCTTTTACAGCATGCCAAACCATTAAGGATCTGAAAAAAACCTAAGAAACACAATTAAATCATTTTTGCAATAGGGTGGTTGGGGTTGAGGCAACAAGTTTTCCGGCTTCCCCCACATAACTGAGTCATAACTGAACTTCCGATAGTAGCATCAGACGGACGATTCTACGCTTTCGCCGTAGTTAATCTGCAAAAGTGCCGACCTATGTATGCAGTATATATGCAATACAAAATACCTATATTAAAACGCCCAAAACACCCTGCTAAGAAGTGTGCGGAACTTTAGAAAATTATCCAAAAGTTATCAGAATAGTTGGAAAATGCTCCTCTTCTCCGGTTGTCAATCAATCCCATGCATGCGGTCATTACAATGTTAAGTTTCTTGTAACCTAGTGGTAACTTTTTCATACTTAATTATCAATGTTCCACGTTTCAAAATACCTCGTGTCTAAAATTGAAATTTTAAAATAGGTCTCCAAGGGCTGGTCTCGGTCTCGTAGGTCTCGTTTCGGTGGTCTCGGTTGTCTGGTTTCGGTCTCGGTTGCAAACCCGAGACTTACCAACCCTGCTTCTATCGCAACACATGTGACGGAACCACAACCATCACAACCACGAGCGGCAGTAGTGTATGCTGCTGGTGGCCCGTCTGCTGACGACACTAAAATCGGAAACGGTGACCTAGTAGAACTATCACGCTTCCGATCGGGACACACAAGCCGCTTACGCCATTATACCAACCGACTGCACAACACCAATAAAAAAATGTCGCCACTGCAACGAAGTAGACGAAACTACGGAACACATTATGAGTTGCCCAGCTACGCGCAAACAGCGTGTGGATATGTACGACGATGGTGACCCGCCGCTCGAGTTCCTAATCGCGAAGCCTACCGAGACGGTGACGTACCTGCGGAAGATCTCCATCCTTCCCGACGTCTGTTGAGAGCAACAACAACAACAACAACCACCAAGCAGACGCTTGTGTGCTGTTTTTAATATTTCTTATTGCGACCGCTATATTTTTATGCATAATAGAGTCCACCTTTTCAAAATGTTGCGAGCTTTCGTCCATGCTTAACAAAAGGTTTTTAAAATTTACTAAGGCCTTATTTTCATGTAGCAACTTTAATCGTTCAGGGTTGATTTTTGTGGTAACCACTGTCTAGTGGTAGTTTTAGGAGACCTCCGGAAAACTTGCGTACTACTTGATAATTCTGGTATATTCATAATGAACAAATTTGTGACGTGCAACACTGTCATTTGTTGATTCTTTTGACTACACACATGTGTATGCGAATGTAGCGAAATCCGCACGGAACGCAAATAATGCACTGGTTGCACGCCTCCAATTTGGTAGTTTCATTCTTGCAAGTTTTTATCCAAATTTCTCCTATATCTGAAACAAACCAGTGGTCATTTCCTAGGTAGTGGGCTGGCATACTGTCAGTGTTTACTCCGAACATTACCGGACACAGTCTCTCTATGTGCTTGTGTACTTTATTAAGTAAAAGCGCAGCCTCAAAACTGTCGTCGACAGCCGTATAAACTGTTAACGGCTGGCTACAGGCTACGACTTTTGTGTCGGCAAGACCCTTACCCCTTCGATTGCCATTTAAATTCTCAAGCTTATAGCAGTTAGACATTATGCCTGTACCCCATTCCGGTTTGAGAAAGGCAATCACGACTGGTTGAATGGTTTGTTTATTCCGAAATCGGTGGCAAGCACGAACGTCTTTTAACTTTCAACGAAAGTCTTCAACTTTCAGTTTCGTATCGCCGGGTAACACTTCATGATTAAGAAAGTCGATCACGCGCCAGGTCAGTTCTTCGATCATACTGTCACTTGATTTGGCCAGGTCGGATCCGCGGATCAGAACGTTGTGCGGTTTGAAGTGCTGCTCGTTTCGGCGTACAGTTTCTACGACTGAATTCAAGCGTTTCTCCATGTTGTCAAATCGTGATTTTAACAGGCTGTAGTCAGTGTTGTCGACTCTGCGTATCTTGGATCGGGTTTGAACGGTTGTCCACGGTTCGTCCTGTGTAGCGAAGTATTGGCAGCTTTTCTTACCCACCCAACCATGCCTCCAGAAAACCGCTATTCCTATTTCCCCTTGTGTGTATAAACGCCTGGCTTCAGTTAATTTGCATATTTAGTTCGGATGCTTATTTGCATATTGAGAAGTGAGACGTCTGCGTATAAATTTGAGCCGTCAGTCTGGGGTAGGAAGTTCGAGTGGGTTGGCTGGATTTGTGTGCGCGTGGCGTACTGCCTGTCGCTGTGTTTTTGTATTTCCGCTGTGAGCTGCTTTATTTCAGTAAAGATTTAAGTGTGTGTAATGTGCGGCTTGGGTCTGCCTTTTTTTGGGTTTGTTGCTCTTGCAGTCACCTCTGATAAGCTCAGAGATTGCCTTCGGGCCAGTATCTAGCAGCTAGGTGTGCCGTAGCGAGTTGGGCCCGATCGGTCACGTATCACGGCGGCCACGAGCGTTGCGGACCCCTTAAGTCCGGGTTGCCCAACTTCGCTACATTGTGGTAGCAGAGCGTGGTTCCAGTTTTGTGGCAACCTGCTGCTAGATTGTGTTGGCAACACTACGCTGTTAGTGATTGCCCCGCGTGTCTGCCGTCGGCTGGACAAATCCATTGGTGATGGAATCGTTTGAATCCGGTTCTGGCCGAGCCAGTCAGATTCCCCGTCCTTTACCCGAAGTCGGCGGCGGGAATTTGGGTTGCCTTTTCCTTCTCCGCCCCCGTGGATTTTGCCAGACCAGCGAGGCTGGCGACGTGGGCCAGTGAAGGTTCGGCTCCGAGGTCTGCACCAGCTGTTCGGGCTATGAGGGACCAGCCCTACAGCCCTGGAACACTCGAACTCCGGCCAGCAGGTTTAAGCACGTCCAGTTACTATGCAGATGCATAATACTACTATAAGGCCGTGTTTACATAGAGTTTTTTCAGCTGCTTGAGCAGCTGAAAAAAAGCTCAATGTAAACACGGCCTAATGCATTTATTTACATTTACGGTTATTATGCATATAACTACACCAATCACTACCAAAAACATAGTTGCGTTCAGAGTTATAATTTCTTCCCAGAGTCTGCCTTTGAATGACATTTGGTGCTACATTTCTAATTGTGTTTCATACATTACACGCAATACATTACTAATGACAGTGATAACTGCTACGGTGCGTTCATTTTTTATTATTTGAACCCACTTGTCACACATCACAGCCAATGAGAACTACGGTCCCAGAAAACTTTGTTACTAACTGACTTACGCTAAAATAGATGTCCGTAAGAGAGACATGTAGAGAGAGGTACCGTAAGACAAACATGTAATACAGGTGTTGACACTCAGTACCCGTGTTAATGACGTTATTAACAACTTTTTAAAATATCCTTTAGAAGTATGCCATTTACGGAAATTTTTACTTCTGTAATATCTTTGTTATGTACTGTATTATCAATGCTTTTATAGGTGATTAATAACTAGCACTACTAAAGACGATTTGACATCTGAATTTGGTGTTTCCATTAGACGTAATCTATACATAACAAATACTGAGTTTATCGTCTATTGTTTCAAATGATCATGGCATCATCATTGCCTTCTGGCTCATGCAGTAGACATTAAATAAATAAATAAATATATAAATGATCGCCGTAGTTCATAACTGTCCTAAGTGACATTGCACTTCCCAGCTCACTGCATCATCCGCGTCCCTTTTTCAAATGAAGGTCCAGAAGTTAAACTTTAACCAGAGAACCTGGATGATACGAGGGAACCTACTTCAGAACAATATCAAGAAGTTGTGAAATTTATGCAAAAAATTAGAAGAAATGAACAGACTTGACAATTTAAAATAAATAATATTTTTTAAATTAAATACCTGATCATATATTTTGCACTCAATTCAATAATATGTCAATGGACGTCAATAATATCACCTACTCGTATATAGTAGTATCAGCTTGAAAAAGTGTGGTAACATTTGGGTCGAGGGGCCTATCGAGTCGAGCATACACTTGCGCATACGTATAAGTCGCTCTCCAATTTCTAGGGCCTATTTAGGCCCTTGTAGCCTGCTGTGGACTAAATAGGCCCCTCTCAATGTTGCACTAGGCCTTGGGGTTTATTTAGGCCCTTATAGCCTGCTGTGGACTAGAAGTGCTTCTTAAATTTTCAGTGCTTCTTAATTTTTCAAGTGCTTCTTAATTTTTCAGTGCTTCTTAAATTTTCTTAATTTTTCAGATTTTTAAATTTTAATACTTCTACCTACGGGCGGATAAAATATTATCCAAAAACCCATTTTCACCCTCTTTTTGAAAAAATCACAAAAGACTTATACTTAGACCTCAACCATTAATTACTCAAGCCTTTATTAACGAATGTCAAGCATAAACGTGTTCGCAGTTTTGCCATCTAAACGGACATATGGCTTAGAAATCGATCAAAATATAGCTTGAATTTTTTACACCTCAAGTATCACAAAAACACGACAAATTCAGAAAGTAAGTTGGTGCAGTACAAAATCCTAAATCCCCGCGGGGCTGGTCCTCTGCCCCGCCCCGCCCCGTGGGGCACCCCGCCCCGTGTCCAACTCTGGCACAGGGAGAGGGTAATGGCGGGAATTCCCTCCCCCGAAACTTTTAAAGACTAAAATTTTACACAAGGATCCACCTTCTTTGGTTTTATAGCCTGGCCGGAAAAAATTTCCGATGCGTCTCCTATTGCCCAAATTCGGCCAAAAATCAAAAATTTTCCAAATTTTGTTCTGCGGGCTTGGGGGCAGCCGCCCTCGGATCCCTACAACGTTACAGCTTACTGTTTCTTGGTTTTGTCTTTCACGAAAGCATATTATACATGTGTATATTTATGCGTTGTGCACTATTTCTTTGCTTAATACACTGTTACGTGTATCATTTTAGCTGTTTTAATGGGGCAAAATTGATATATACTTAAAGTAAATTTGCGGTTCGTAATGCCAGAAATCTTCTTACAGTTTTTAATTTGCTAGCTTGTGGATGTGCACCCTCGTCGACCAGCTGGTTTTGTAACTGTAGGTGTTTTGAGCTCCAGGTTTACGGTCGATGCCACTTTGTTGGCCGAAAAATCTAGTTTTTTTGAACGAAATGTGTTAATATGTGTCCGTTTTGCCCTATAATTGCATTTACGTGCATTTTAACACATTTCAAAATAATGGGGCCTATTGGTCAGGGGGCCTATCGGGGTCCGAGCCCCCCCCCCCCTGGAAAATTCCGAGGGGCCGCGTATATACTATAATTAGAATTTGTTTCTCCTATGGAATTCTGGGTAGGTCGAAATTCTAGTGTTAATTAACACTAGAAAGGCAGGTACCACCTCCCGAATTCTCTGTAGATTGCCTGTGTCTTTCAATCTTACATGATGCACGGCAGTAGATAACTTTCAAAATGGAAGTGTAATAAAATATACTTAGCGCGGGATCGAGCCACTGCCGTTTCGATTCAGGAACAGACGTTGAGTCCAACCATTTGGACTAAACGCCCGCTGATAATAAATAGCTTTTGAACCCATTAAGAAAGTTTTACAGAACTACATGTAAAACGTACAAATGAAACTTATGCAAAGTTCATAACATTTTTATTATCTGATTTGCAGTTCCAAAACCTGCATGCAATCCATGTTTGATAACATTCATGTTTTTTTATTTGTTTTTTAGCTCTCTGAAGTTCTAAGAAGTTCTCTTCTCTGTCAACAAATGCTCAAAATCTAACATAATATATAAGTCGAAGCTAGCACTTCTTCGTGGTCTCATGGTGTAGTGTATTAAACGCTGGACTTTCAACCCAGTTTCTCGAGTTCAAATCTCGGTGAGACCCAATTTTTTTCAAAAAAATTATGTTTTTGATTTCACACTTTTAATTCATTTTTTAAATGTTCACAGTTCAATGAAAGAGTTTGGACCAACTCAGCAGTAAATGTGTGCAGATATTGGACTTAAAAATAGTTTTCTCCACAATTAATGGCCGAGTTTGAAATTTCTATGGAATAGTGCACTCAGGCATCGAATAGTACAACTTCTCACTCAGCAAAAGACCTTGTTATCTCTTTTTTTGTAAATTTAGTATCAGTGTAGTTATAATAGCGTATAAAAACGTAACATTTAACGTATAATAACCATTTTTTCGACTAAAAATAGTGTTTATCGTTAATTTAGAGCGCCCCCCATTTTGGTCGGCGCCCCCATCCATGGAGGGCCCCCCATAAACAGTTCCAAAAAAATATGCCAGCTATTCATTACGTAAAAGGTTTACGCAAGATCAATTGCAGTACAGTCTAATTCGCTTGTAGTGCGATTACATTACAAGCGCGCTCATATTGCAATGCACTTTGGTCTACACTAATGCGCTATTGGGCTGAATTGCACTGTGGGCTACCACATAATCATGTGCTTTTTTAAATGCCAAAATTTTTTGCAATTTTTTTCAAAATGTTTGTTTCAAAATGGCCGTCCAAAATTTAAAAACATGCCTCACACTAATTGCTTTGCATTACTACTATTAGTAATCAGCAACTGTAAGATAATTTTGTATAAAATTGAATTTACCGATACTGCCACGCGTGATAATTCTTGGAATCTTCTTTTAAAATGGTCGCAATAAAGTCCAGCTCACTCGCGACCAAAAATGACTCAGAACCGGAGGAAAGACATTCCACCAAACACTTTCTGTGATGCCTGAAACAAACTTAAATATTTATGTAACAAACTAAGTTCAACCTACACCAGATTAGAAACTAGTAAGGAAGAATACCCTATGTCGGCCGGCTCTTTGAGTACAATAGGTCTGTGTGTCTAAAGCGGAAAAATACTTAGGCTGAGCTTGTAAAAACATTCAAGCAAGACTTTATTAAGAAGAATGGGCAATTCGTCTGAGCTCGTTAATGTAGTTGGACTAAATATACTGTCAAAAATAGGGATATGGTCTTCGTAGGGGCAAACACTGTTTTCCGCACACTAATCGAGCGATCTTCAACTAAATTATCAGTTGGCATGTAAAATAAAGGTGTTTTAAATTGTTTAATAAAGTGAGACGTTGACAAAACAGGAAGAGTACTCAACTTAATTTTATCTGAAGTTTCGATTGTTTTGAAGAGTAAAACCTTATTAGGGCTGTGCAACAAATCGATCACTGATTGCTAAAGTTCTTGGCTGACAATGGCTATGAAAGCACCACCTCGCGCCAACGTATTTTGCAAACAGTTTGACACAGAAGAGGTCTGGGGGTAAGGGACCACCAGATTGCAAGCAAAATTTGTTCAAAACTGGCTTATAAATATGGGCATTTCTGTGAAACTTATTCTAATACTTAAATTTATTTAAATCCAAATTGAGGCCAAAAGTTTTAAAAATTGTTAATTTTCGCTCAAAATAGCACTTCAGACCCAACACAAGAAAAGTTAAGCTCTTTCGTTCAGATTACGCTGATTTTTTACGCAGATACATCTAACGTAGTATACTACAATAACTGGGATGAAAACAGTAACGATTTGTCTATTTAGACTATGATTTGATCACTTTAAAATATACTGTGGTGACTACTTTGTGATTTTTAATGCTGGTGATTCCCCCCTGATCGGCCAGAAATACCCTAAATTTAAGTTTCATTTTTTACTGAATTTTGCCCAGATTTCGAGACCCATCCCCGGCCCCCCGATTTGGGGGGGGGGGTGCCTCCATCCCCCTTCATACATGTAAGAGTACTCAGAATCCCTCCAGCATGGTTACAAAGTGTCACCCCTAACTACGATTACAGCATACAACAGCAAACAGGTGACTTTTGTTGAATGCACAGTACTAAATGGTCTGCTACACCAAATCAAAAGATACACCTAAATGGTACACCTTATACATTTAACGTACCCACTTATGACCCAAGCTCAGTTTCAGTTTACGTCCGGGTTAACCGTGTGACAGTGTCAGCTGTATTAGCCATATTGCCACATTAGCCGTCAAAGCGGTGAGTCGGCCAAGAGTCTGAGCGGCGTAAACGGTGTTAAGGATGTTGGCGGTGGAAGCAGGTAGAACCGTATCAGCCGTCCGACCTAACCTAACTGACTGACCGAACCTCTAATCGAAAACAAATTCTGCAGCGCCTTCTATAGCTGATAGTTTAGGCGGCGCTCACTGCGATTGGCTAGCTGGCCCAATGGGTTTAAGTGCCACGCTACGCAACCAATAACGAAAATGTCAACGCAACCTGCCAATGAATTTAAATGCGAGCCTTAGCATGGCAGCCAATAATGTGAAATGTCATGGTGTCAGGATTAGTTCTCGCTCTGTCTAGCTATTGTAATGGCTGTTCTGAGTGATGTGCTTGTGTGTGTTGTGTGACTGTCTGAATGTGTGAATGCGCGTTTTTGTTACTGAGTGTAGCTCGCTGACTGGTTTTACAACCAGCTAGAGAAGTCAGTCGTGTTTGCGTACATAACCAATTTTGTCGATTTTTTAAGGAAAAATGCTTTCAATTATAGCCGCTGGTCAGAGGGAATGACCACAGTACTAGTCAGTTCCATGCCAAATTGGCATTTTAATATAGCGTTGCGTGCGCATCGCCAACTGCGAGCATTTTAAAACGGCAACATATAAACTGATACTGAGTTATTAAAAAAATGGAAAACTAACCAAACTTGATAGTTCTTGGGATTTTCGTTAATTTGCTCCGAGCAAAAGTTGAGTTCGGCATTAAGGTCCTTTCCCAGTGACTTCAGCAAGCATCGCCGAAAATACCTGTGTAATAAAAATAGGTATCTTAGGGCCTTATCCAAAATTGGATTTAACGGATTAGATTTAACATAATTTTGCTGGTAGCGCAGCACAAAATGAAAATAGCCGACTGATATTTTGCCACACATGGCTCGCATACAGTACCTCGGTGTGTGTATAGGTATAGGTATGGCACTATTTCGCACAAAACAAAGTTAGCGAAAGCATTAGATATTTCCCGATATGTTAACCATTGTTTGCGCAGCCGGGAAGACTCTGCTAAAAGGGGTATTTTAAATCCCAATCCGTCTAAAACTCTTAAACATTTAAAACCACTAAGTTGGTCAATAACTTTGCGTTAACTAACCAGGCGGTATAGTTGGCAGGATTCAAAAGGACAGCCTCGGTGGATATGTTGAAGGCGCGTTCGCTCTGCTCGCCAGACGCAAGAATGGCACGGAAGTAGGCATACGTTTCCTTGACTGAAAATGCACTTAGAAAAATTAGAATAACATAAAAAATTGCTAGACTCAAGACAGCTGTTAATAACCAAATGTTCTCACTCAAGGAGTATTTCAACTACTATATAATTATCAATTTATTAAATTATTAGTCAACTATTAATTTCGTTGTAGAAATCAAAGCCTTTAGCTAAAGCTGTCTTAACCATTTAGCTAGTGCATATAACTATACATGTACACGGGGTCTCATACTGGGGGGGGGCTTGACCCTGATTTTTCGTTATTTTATGAATGGGCATGTCCAGACTAAAAATCGTAAATTTTAGCTAAAAGTGGCCTTTTTGGTGTTTTTATAGCTTTTTTGCTACTTGTTCAGCGATCTGGCGCAACTTTTTGGAATTTTCTGGCACTTTTTTTCAGCACCATGGAGGTGTACGGATGGGAACTTGCCCCGGAATCCAAACTCTGGGGGGGGTTTCCCCCATGCCCCCGAGATACATCTGTGGTCATCCCAGGTACAATATTTGGCTCTGTGACAATTAAAGTTCAGCTACTTTTAATCGGCTTAAAGTTTACTCATGTTGTGAGTCAACTTGGATTATCAAAACCAAAGCCTTAAGTCTGAATAATTCAGTGACTACCTCAACTTTTTCACAATTGTGGGGGAGAAATAATTTTACAAATCAAACTCATTTCAATAAAGTGTTATTGTATCACGTTATATTGGTGCTTTCGCGACAAGCAATATTTTGAAATACAAAAATTATATAAGCCAAACCAGTTCTCACTTTGAGCCGGCAAAATTGCATCGGAACAGAACACAAATAGGTAAAACGTGACCCGATTGTAATGCTCTAGTTTTCCCACTTAACTGGTCAACTAACATTGTTCAGTGTAAGCGATATTGACCACAGCACTTTCGATGTCATCATGGTAGATTGGCTTGACATCGGACCACTCAGGGCGTTGAGCGAACGGCACGTAGCTCACCACAGAATCCACCTCACCACTCATTATAGCAAATCTAAATAAACAACTATGTACGGCTTGTCATTTGAGAATATATATCTTTACGGTTTAATAATAATGTGAAATTATACAGTTGTTTAAGACAAATTTAAGTTCAGTTACTCGTCGGCAGTTCTGAAAATACTCCCCGTGAGGCAAAAGTCAAAATCAGTTAATTTAGCATTTTTCAATTTCAAATCAGTGTAAGTATAAACTTAGATTCTCCATGCTCACGCAAATGGAAAACAGCTACTCAAAATACATATTTCCACACCTGGGCCCTGTTGCTCAGTTCTACAATTGTTACAATTGTAACATTTTGTTGCAGACCACTACAATTGTGAATTAATTTATCAAACAATTGCTACAATTGTAGGACTTGTAACGTTTGTAAGATTTTTCAATTTACAAACGTTACAATTCTAGCCTTTGTAAAAACTTACACTTGTTACAATTGTAGGATTTGTAAATCTGAGCAACAGGGCCCTGGATTATGTGCTAGTAATACTGTATCTAGTGATGTGGATCGGATCGGTCCGAAATTTTGATGCCGATCCGATCCGGATGCTTGATTAGCGATTCGATCCGATCCGATCCGATCCAGGCCCGGATCGGCCGATCCGATCCGATCCGCCGATCCGATCCGATTCAAAATTGCGTAACCTCGATGAAAGCTAAAAAATCTCATTTTTTGTAGAAATATTGTTAAGTACTTTTTATATATAAAAGTTTATTTATATATATTGCTATAAAAATTTAATGAGTTTGTATATAGATGATAAGATGACATTTTTGCAATGAGAGCTAATTAGGCAATCCCACGACAAAAATTTTGATCATGTGGAAATGGAACTGTCTTGAAAATTTTGGGCGACTAGCGCAGGTCGTGGATAACAACGGGTTGGGTTGGGTTGGACCGGAAAATTTGAGCCGTAGGTCAACCCTTGGGTACCCACTTCTGGCTGCGCGAGTCGCTGCATTTTGTCAATTGCGGTTAAAGTAGGTAGCAATGTGAACAATGTACAGCTGTACACTGTGCAAATTGTGCAGGGGTATCAGTTAAAAACGATCGATCATCAGGTATGGTATCATAAAATGGTGGGTCAAGTTGGTCGCGGGTCGACTTTGACGGCGCGAGATGGATCTTGAATTGTGGGTTACCCACAAGTATCAAACCGCGTGTTTGATTGGGTCGCGGGTCGAAAATTTTGATCCGCGTCGATTCCGTCTATAACGAATAATGACCAACTACTGTGTTAACGAAAACAATGTTGCAAGATTTAGTATGTGTCTTCACTCAACTACAATGATTAGAAACATTTCCTCCACTGATGTATGCATAAAACGCTTCCGCTATTATAAAGCCAATATTTTGATAATTCGAGTAGTAGTTATACTTGTGCGTTTGATTGATCGCTCAAAAAGTTTTTGAAATCGTCAAATTACGAAATTTTGTGGTCAAGACTCAAAATTTATACTACCGATCCGGATCGCCGATCCGAAATTTTGAAGCCGATCCGATCCGGCAAATTCAGCGATCCGGCAAATTCAGCGATCTGATCCGATCCGATCCGACCCCCGGATCGTCGATCCGATCCACATCACTAACTGTATTAGTGTAAGACTTCACTGATAAGATGAGCGTAAGACTGAGCCCAGTTCTGAACCGGTAAGTAACTGCGGTTAGTGTCGTCTAACACGGAAGACGGTCCGTTACGGGTATCCGTGTCCATCCTTAATTCCACTGTAGCCTTTTCCCCAAACACCACTCCATTCCAGTAAAACCATTACATGATTAATATTAATCGTACGAGATTCCATAAAACTCATTTGCAATTATTTACTTTACCCTCATCAAAAGACAAGGAATACACAAAATAAATATGAAATCGCAGACACAGATAAAGCAGTCAAGAAGCACTTTATTCAATACAATAAATATACCAATTCAAGAAAGACAAATAAATAGATCAACACAGCTGCTTTGGCAGATACCGAAGAACTAACAGCTTTCTAGGTCAATTGCGTCAGTAATTGTCGGTATATCGGCAGCGTTTGCCAATCTTTTTGAAAATTAAGATGATTTGTCAGACCTTATCATATTTTGAGACACTTTTGGCCATCGTGGACAGGAATTCGGTCTCATTTTGACAAAGGCTAGCTAGTGACTTGTCTAACTCTTTCAAGATACAAAATTTGACAAAACTCAAGTCAAAAAAGTTAAATATAAGTACCAATTACAGACATGTATATCTTTAGGGAAGAACTCTGCATTAATGCTGGCTGATACCTAACGATCACCGATCATTGATAAAAGGAACGAAGTACAGCAAAACCAAATTATGACAGCAAGTCAAAAAGTTTACACCAGTTTATATTTTACAGTCTACAATCTAGTCAGAAATATATGTTTCAAATAAACCAATGTTTCACAAATATAAACAAAAGCAGAAGACTGTCCAGTACAAAGAGTAAGGGTCATTTACATTGTTAGCAGCAGTTATGTCCGCGCAGCAGAAAAAATTACGGAACATTACAAAACAAGCTACACTCGATTAGTGAATCAATTTAATGACAATATAATGGCTGTACTGAATCTACCCAACGACCACAATATTAATTACTTGTAACAAAACATGCTACTATATATACAAACATTAAGATAGTGAGATAAAATTCACTTAATTCACAAACATTTTATAGCAAACTATATAATATGACTCAACTAAGCAAAATGCAAAAACAGTGTTTTTTCGTCAAAATTTGCGTCATCTGACACACGTTGCCCATTTTTGAGTCATTTGGAGTGCTTCGAGCCAGAGTTTTTTTTTCAAAACGGCCAATGCTCAATTTGTGCTCATTTTTAAATTTCGATACTCATTTTTAAGTTCGAATGCTCAAAAAATTTTAACGTTTTTTTGCACTGTTGCATTGCTAAAATGACAGGTATGTAACCGTTAAGTCGAAGTATATATTTATATAGTAAAGACAACACAATGTAGAACTGAGGAATTCTGTGGGGCGAGTGCTCAGTGGCGTACCCAGAAAAAAATTTCGGAGGGGAATGACTTTTCGATTTTTGGCATTGGATCAAATTGCCCTTTTTGGCAATTTTAACACTTATAAAACGTTTTACAAACGCAAGATTATTAAACAACAACGCTCCAGGGGTCTGGGGGCGGCAGCCCCCAGAAAAAAATTGACGATTTTTTAAATAATTGGACCGAATTTTTAAGAAAACAGACCTTTGAAACATGCAGGAAAAAGCCATTTTTGCTTAATAATCAGCATTTTTGTGCTCAACTTTGAGCACTGTGAAAATTTTTTTGTTTCGCGGATCCAACCGGGGGATTCCTCACGTGGCGGCGCCCTTAGCCTGATATACTGACTACTGGATACATAAGCTGAGACAAAAATCTATGAAAAATAAAGTGATGGTCATGAACTTCCCTACTTGGCAACATAAATAGAGAAACAATTTTAAGATCTTATTTGGATCAATCTGGGACATCCCGAAAAAAGTTCCGACCCACCGGAAAAACTAAAGGGGCGCGACACTTGTGTAACATGACTCGGGGAAATTTTTCAGAATCTCAATTTTTTATCCTGGTGACGTCTTTGGGCAATAGCAACAATGCTCATTCGATGCTCATTTTTATTTTTCAATGTTCATTTTTATGTTCCAATGCTCAAATGAGCACAAATTTGAGCAAAAAAAAACCGTGCTTCGAGCGCAAAAATGCCAAAAAACAAGCTAAAACTTTGTTTCATTTGTTTATGTTCTAATTGTTTTAAGCAACAATAATTACCAAATTGTGATTGGCGGTACCTACCTTAGCTAATAATTTTGCTGTTTCTATAGAAACAATTTTTCTCCAAACAATAATATTGTTTCCTTGTTTTTCCCGTTCATGTCATTACGACCTTCAAATAAATGAGAAAGAGTTCAAGGTCTGTAATCTTTTGATTTTCGATCTGACTGTAAAAAAATGTGAACTTTTCATGACCAAATCAACAAAACAAAATTTTCCAGGTTCAGCCGATAGAAAGTGGATCACGGGATAAACATGGTACAAAACTTCAAATAAAAAGTGCGGTGCTTCGCATTTCTTGACGCAAAACACTATCCTTGGAAGATTCAGTACGTTAAAACTAGCGTTCTTCAAATTTTTCATCAAAAAATGAAAATACAAAATAATGACAGTACATTAAACATAAAACACTAACCGAAATCGCCAAAACACTCATTACAATAATTATTGATGTTACCAATCTGAAGCCAATAACAGTTTGCAAACGCAGGAAATAGCATTGCAGAAATTTCTCAGCTTCACGAAAGGGCTCTGTGAACTTAAAAAGTTCCCATTAACAGGAGTGATTCTGCACCACTGCGCTTCGTTTCAAAACAGCGCCTGAATAACAAGCATAAGCATTGATTGATACTTACAGCCGATGTCCATTCAGAAAATCACGCCAACGTATACTTACGGGGGACTGCACCTTACATAACAGGTGTATTTTTAAAAAAGGTTTACTTTGCAACACACGCAGTAGTACCGGTGCAAATTTTACTGAGCTAAATTTCGCTACTCCTCTAGTCCTCTTCTATCTATGACGCACTAAAGTGACAAAAATCGACCGAATAGCTAGGCAAAATCTAACCATTCAGGTCAAAGTCATCGGGTGGGCTTGGTTCTCGGCATCGTTTCACACCGCGATGGTTCACTGGCGCATCGTCCATGTGGCTACAAACGCAATAAAGCGTCCGACATTTAGTACTTTTACGATCGACTCACTGTCCTATGCTTGCTTAAATTTCCAAAAAAATCGCAGCATACTATGGCTGGAATTCACAAAAGGTGTATAACTTTCGATGCGTATTTCATGCGATCAGTGATCACGCGTTCGACTTAGACTATGTTAAAGTTAAACGCACTGTGCGAATCACAGCCAATAAAATATGGGTAGCGTGCATACGTGGGCAGCTACCAAATTTTGGGGGTGGGGGGTGAACCGCCGGGGGGGTGGGGTGCGGAGCAAGTTTTCCGGCATTTTTTCTTCGTGAGCCACCAGTTTCACCGATTTTTGCTTCGTGAGCTACCTTCAAAACATTCTGGGAAGGGTGAAGCACCGGTCGGGGGGGGGGGGTGCCGATGCCTTTTGGGGGGGGGGGTGAAAACCCCCCCACGCCAATGTATGGTAGCGTGATTTTTCTCTGATTGTCACCGCTGGGGCGCTGGACGGATATAACTACAGTTTCATGTAGGAAAAGTAGAAGTGCACAAAATGCAGAGAAATTACAAGTTTAAAAATACAAACACAAATTAATGCACGATTTTCCTTCAGTGTGGTCTCTAGTCTAGTCTAGCAAAACTCGACTTCGAGAAAACACTATGTACGCAGTCAATCAAATAGTGCTTACGGACAAACGGACAGCTTACGAACAAGTGAAAATTGGGCCTTACTCGGGAAGTTGGTCGGGCGACCGAGATCTGTTTGTTATAATTTCGCCCTCCAGACTCGGCAGACAGTCAACGGGGTTTGGTGGCAGTTCCAGGCCAGGAATGAAGCGAACAAAAAGGTCTGGGCACATCCACACACTCTCTGAAACAAGCATAATATTTTCTATAAATAAGACTGCATACTAAAGTCTGACCAAAAAATGCAGAACCATGGGACAAAAATAAACATGCGATTTCATTACGAAATTAAAATTAAACTAAATGCAAGCATCAGAAGAAGCGAATGGTGATTAGTCATAAAAATCACGCCACCTATTTTGTCTAGGGTTCAAAAAATTTCTGGTCTGACTTTAGTACTATCTCACTCTTATGAAAGACTTTTCTGACAGACAAGTCTGATACTATTACGTATTCTACCATTAGTTCATTGATATGGTATTGATATATATGTTGCGGTGCTCATCTCCATTTCTCAGCGTTGATCGACAAAGGTTTATATCATCTCGTAAGCGACTTAACCTATATATAGTGGCAAGGGTCGGCCCCACACGAACTCTACGTAGCATGTTACAGATCGAACAAACGGCGGAGCTCACACTACAGCTCACGTGACCTGCTGTTTATTTTTTCCTCAGTGATTTACGCTAGAGATGGGACCGCTTCCGGTTCAAAAAATGCTGCCAGCTCCATCCGGTTCCAGTGGAACCGATCCCGACTCTAATTTCCACGTATTAGTGTTTGAATCATTGAGCGAGTTAACAATCGGGAACGTGTGAGTGACGCTTTGCATTCAGTGCATAACCGAAAACATCCTATATGGAGTAGAAATAAAATGAAAAAATTTACCTGGCTTCAATGAATAGATTCCTCGAACGAGAGATTCTACCACGGCCGGTGACAGAACATCGATACGTCCTGACAGTTGATGCAACACGGCTAGAAATAAAAAAAACAAACGAATTCATACATTTTAAGAAAATATAAAATCTTTAGTGTAGACTTGGGCTTGGGGACGATGCCTACTACAAGACGCTACCTGTTTAGGCGACAAAAGAACACCACCAGCAAGAATTAATTGAAAAATATAGAAACATCATTTTATGTTAATAAACCGACTGACCAGATGGCTTCAAACATGAATCGACTTTCGACCACATTAGCGCGCCTGCAATTAAGTTGATCATTCAGGCCAAGTCAAACCAAAAGTCCAGTTAAGATTCAGAGTTATGCTATTTTCGGACATTCAAACTAATAACCAACTTAGTAATCGAGTGAGATGAGTTTGCAGAATAGTCTGATTGAACAACTCCAGTAATTCCGACTGAAGACAATGCTCGCGTTCTGCTGCGGGACCATGACGTCGCTGATGCTTATTCTGAAATGGAAAAACTGTATTTTATAGAAAGTTTAAAACAAAAAACTTCTCACACTGTCTGACAATTATGCTTTAAAAAAGTAGCGGAACTGTACACGGTGGTGACCACTAACCAGTACAGCAAATTTAACACAAGATGTCAAGATCATTGTAACACCGAAGTCTGACCAAAAAAATGTTGGAGCCTGAGACAAAAAGAAACACGCCATTTATTCATGAAAACAAAAAATTGCAAACATATACAGTACAGCGATTAGTTACGAAAAATCTCGCCATCCATACATGTAACGGGGTCAAAATTTTGGGGGGCTTCTCCGGCCAAATTTTGGGGACCCTCCCCCCCTGATCGACCAAAAATCCTCTAAATTCTGCCAAATTTTGTAAAATTTTCACAAAAAAGTGCCAATTTTTCTAAACTTTGAGGATCCTCCCCCCCGGCTCGTCGATTTTGGGGGGGGGGGGTTCCCCCCATGCCCCATCCCCCTCATACATGTATGTCGCCATCTGTTTGTGCTTGGGTTCAGCTATTTTTGGTCAGACATTAAAAAAATCGCTTGAAATAATATAATTATATTATGTTCCCTATCCCTATAGTCGATGAACTCAATTAAATAAGCTGGAAACAGTTAAAAAACTTACGAGGTAACTGAATAAAGCAGCAATACCGGCGACGGCTGCTGAGTACTTTCGCCAGAGCACGTGGCATGCCTGCGCATAGGCTATATCCTCCACGATCTAAACAATACTTATTTTTGCATTAAAAGCTAATATTATAAGTTAACAACTGAAATCATCTGGAGGTACACTGACATAAGTCGAGTTTCCCGGAGGGGATATTAATTAGATGGCAAAATTTCACCATTCGCACAAACTGTAATGCGTCTTTAAGCTGTACAGTTTCAAACACCAAGTGGCAGTTTTTGTACAATTTTGATGCATAAAATATTGTACTGTGGTTTATAAAACAGTTAAGAAAGTCGAGATTATACGAAAATACCAAAAGTTGAGATTAAAAAACACAGTGTACAGTGGCGCTGAAGTTTGGAAATTATTATTTACTTTTTTTACACATATATACTTGAACATACTACTAATACTTATACTCAGTACTTGTAATTGTGTTTCAGCGGTCACCAAAAAACTATGCAGCTGGCTCAGTAGCCGTTCGTGAATCCTGGCGCCGTAGCCAAAGCAAACGCATCGGTAGACGCAGCTGTAGGTGCGCTCGTATGCGATTGTGGGATAATCCTCTGGTTGTTGGCTTAGTAGGACCTGCACGCTTCGACTTAGCTCCGCCCAGTTCTGTTCAAATTCTTCTGCTGTCACCGGAGCAAGCATCTAAAAGTACAGCCTCATGAAGAATTGAAACTTGAACTGCAAAAGAAGGGGAGATTTTAGCGTCAGGAGCTGAAACTTGACTTGTTCCACACCTTGTTGGCAGGGCTTTTTTTTGGTCTGAAAAGTTTAGGCCACTTGGCCTCAGGTCCAAAATTTCTTTAGGCCAATTGACAAAAAGCTTAGGCCAACTCATTTTTTGCATTTTTGCAAAACTTATTTACAAAAATAAGCATAGTATATGTATACAGTGGTGTAGCCACAAACAAATTTTGGAGGGAATCGACTTTTAGAATTTTAAAAGTGTTAAAATGCATTTAACAGCAATTTTAACGCAAAAAACGACACATTAGCAAAATTCGTTCAAAAATAATGCTATTTTTGTTACTAGAGGCTTTTGTTTGTTATATAAAAATTTTTTGGAGCACAAACCATCAAAAATTACACAACTGGCGGATTGGCGAGGATCCAGAAAATTTTTTATATTGCGGACCCTAATTCACAAGAAATGACATTTTTTCTACCATAAAACAGCTACAAACTATATATTACAGTGGCGTACCCTGAAAAAAATTTCGGAGGGAATGACTTTTCAATTTTTTGTAATGGGTTAAAACGCACGTTTTAGCAATTTTAACACGCCTTACAAACGCAAGATCAGTAAACCGCACAGTTGCATGGGTCTGGGGGCAGCAACCCCCAGGAAAAATTTTGACGATTTTTCTAATTTTTAGCCCAAATTTGGTCAACTGGAGGCGTAGCAGAAATTTTTTCAGACAAAAATTGAAACAAAAGATGGGAACGTCACATCAGTCTATTACACAAGTAAATGTAGCATAATATACTGGTGTAGTCAAGCAAGTGCAGCATAACGTACTTGTGTATATGTACATGCATAAGCTTTGATAAAAGATAATAACAACGTATAGTAAGCTACAAAGTCGCAGGGGTCTGGGGGCGGCAGCCCCCAGAAAAAATTGGGAGAAATTTTGACTTTTTAGACCAAATTTGGTCAATTGGAGACGTAAAAAAAATTTTTTCTGCTTCCGCAGCTAAAAAAGTTTAGGCCAGCTGGCCTCAATCGCTGAAAAAATTTAGGCCAATCCGAAAAAATTTAGGCCATGGCCTTAGCTATGGCCTAAAAAACCCAGCTTGTTGGGCCTTTTCATCGATCAGCAAGGCGACTTAAAAGGGCTCAAACAACAGGTGCTTAAGAGGAGACGCATACTCTGCCCGCCTAGAAAAAATTCACTAAGAATTCAAAAACCATAACTTTGTGCCTAGGTAGCTCAAAGCCAGCCATAATGTCATACCGCCGATTAAATCTTAGTTGTTCAACAAGTTTATATCTTATTAAAATTTGTCACTAATTCTACTTGTAGTCTAGGGCTTGAGCAGGGTTGGCGGTCTCGGTCTCGTAAACAAAACCGAGACTAGGCTGGTCTCGATCTCGGTATTTCAGATGACACTGGAAATTTTCCAATTTTGAAAAATAACTTAGCTTTTTTGCAAACAAAGTTAAGTTTCAAAATAGAATGCTAAGCAGAAAGAAGTACAAAAATTGTCTGCTGCAGAAAAAAAGTCCGTTTAACGCCAAATTTTGGCTACCCTTAAGTGTAGAACTTTTTGACACAGTTATACACCGTCTCTTTTTTCAAGCTTTTAGGTTTGAGTTGTTTTTTTATTTAGTTGCTACGGAGGTTGTGGGAGAATGGGTCTCTCTACTTCTCAGATATTGCATTTGTATATATACACGACACACGTGGAACCCTTCAAACATATTCCAACTAGTAAAAATATTGACCATCGATCATACACCATAATCTAATTTCGTAGTTTATTTTTTTCATAACTCGTTGGCTATTGGCAGTTTTACTCAGCGCTAACTGAGCGGTCGTTTAATGAAACTGCTTTGAGCGATGACCTTCGAATTTATGATAATTATAACCGTTTCGTAGCGAAAAACTAATCTGCATATTAGTTGAAAACTAATTTGCATACGCAGGTAAAGTGTACTTACGTACAAGACAGAATACCACTCTACAGCTTTGTCAGTCAGCAATCACCCGCTTGTTCATTCGCTCTGTCTACAATATTACACGCTCAAATATGTCGTCAGACGGTGGCGAAAACCACTCTGACCCCCCGACAGCACACCCAAACGCTGCTCAAGATATCGCTTTGACGTCGGACGAATTGCTTGGGCTTTTGAAGAGAACTATGGACGCCAAAATAGCGGAGCTTGAAGCGAAAACTTCCGCTAATACCAAGGAGAACGAGCCCGACTGCCGGTACAAAGGTAACCGAATGCAAGCAACATTCAACCTCGACATCAAGTCACGGATTTCAAAGGTGGTTACTTAAACAATGAGTGTGTATAAATGTCTTCGACACTAAGGCCGGGGTGCTTCTTGAATAATAACCTAACTGTTATAATACTTAATTAACCGTGATACGTCGATGATATGCGATGACATTGCTTCCGACTACGAGGACGAACGGCGCATCCGCGCGGCCAAACAGCGCACGATGCGGAAACGAAAACGACCGGACAGCACCCAGCCGCCCTTTCGCGGCGACCCCCGCCAGCGCGGGGGACCCTTTCCAAAGCAGCAAACCAGCCTTCAAGATCCACGTCCGCTCCTCACCATGCCTATCACCCAGCCAGGGCCCAGCCAGTTTACTACACAAGCACCTGGTCTGGCCAAACCCAAATCCACACCCAATTTACTCCGCAGTTCCAGCGCCGACCGTGCTACTACTGCGGCAAACTCGGACACTGGGCCAGCGCGTGCCCCGAACGCAAAAAGTAGTAACACCATCCTATCCGGTTTCCGGTGAGTATAATTCTCAATCTCAGCTACACAGTTATATATCTTGCGTTTTTGAAATCTAACAGGACAGAGTCCCCATCTGTCAAGGGCAGGCTGAAAGCTAATATCAAATTCTGGGAAAAAATCGAAGCGCCATAATTTATTGTGGATACTCTCCGAAGGGGGTACGCTATTCCATTTTCAGAATCCCCGCCACCAAAGTTTATGAAAAAGAATAAGTCGGCCCATTTAGATTCAGCATTCGACTGCTAAGGGCGCAGCGTGGGATCAGCCAATTCACCTGTCCGCCCTCGCTATCTCTGAACTTCGTTTTTGGGACCTACAGGTTCCAAAAAGAAAACCACGCTCCATAAAGTCCCCAGAACAAGCAACAGTACTAGTGTACTCGGATGCCAGCTCTACCGGCTGTGGCGCAATCTGTCGCGTAGGCCGCAGCGAAGAAATCCTGTGCCATCGGCGCTGGACCCCAGAAGAACAAGCACGTTCTTCTACATATCGAGAGCTATCCGCCATAGTATACGCCCTTCATGAGTCCGAGACTAGCAGATAATTTGGTCACATGGTTCACCGACAGCCAAGCCACAGCCCACATTGTAGACGTGGGTAGCAAACACCCACACTTGCAACAGCTAGCCGAAACGATATTTGACACAGCTCGTGCACTAAATATAAGCCTAAGGGTATCTTGGATACCAAGAGATATGAATCGAGACGCCGACTGTTTGAGCAAAGTTTTAGACACTGATAACTGGCAAACGAGCACTCGCTTATTTCAGTACCTAAACCACGTTTGGGGACCATTTGAGTGTGACAGATTTGCAGACGATGCTAACACCAAAACACCCTGGTTTAACTCCAGATTCATGTGCCCCGGTTCTGGAGGCGTCAACGCCTTCTCTTTCAATTGGTCAGAAGCAAAGAATAACTGGGTAGTACGAGTACCCCCAGTCTCCCTAGCTCCGAGAGCCATTCTTCATTGTGTCAGTTGTAAAGCAAAAGCAGCTCTGATTCTCCCCAAGTGGCCGTCAGCTGCGTTTTGGGCCATACTATTTCCTTTTGGCAAACCGGCTAGATTTGTACGTGAAATAAAGGAATTCAACGGCGAAGAATCAATAGTCCCAAATAGTTTCATGAGTCCACACACTGTACTTTGCATATTTGTAGACGGCTCCCCCCTCCCTTCTTTTCGTCCTCTATAGTTAATACTGTTGTTGTAGACTTAGTAAAACCTTTTGCAATGAAGTATAGAATAGGTTATAATTGATTTATTTGGAACAAATAATGATAATTATAACCGTTTCGTAGCGAAAAACTAAACTGCATATTAGTTGAAAACTAATTTGCATACGCAGGTAAAGTGTATACGTACAAGACAGAATACCACTCTACGGCTTTGTCAGTCAGCAATCACCCCGACCCCCCCGCCCCTCCTAAATCAGAAAAAAAATCAAGAGACCGGTTGGGCCATATAAATCGAACCGGTTGGTAAAGCAAGCTGCGTATGTCCGGTTGGGCTTCAAGTTGAGCCGGTTGGTAAAGCGAACGGCAATTGCTCGGTTGATCCCGATAAGTTCATAGAACTGGTCAGAAAAGCTAAACGCACCCGCTCGCTTGGGCTCATTAACCAGAAACCGGCCGCAAAACGCGCGTGCTCACTCAGTAGCTCGGTGGAAGCCTAAGACACGAGAACCGGCGGGCAAAGTAGACTGTGCGATTACGAAAATATACAAAACCGTCAGGCTATAACACGTAAAATATTTCTGTTTCAGGTATCCTGCAGCATCTGAATCACTGCCATCCATCAGCATCAACTCCACATCTACAACAGCTCATCGCAAAACTACCAAACTACCTGATGCAGTCCCGAGCGCCAAATACAGTAAAGCAGTATGAATCAGCTGTCCGTAAGTTTCGAATCTGGGCAGACGCAAACTACATAACACCTTTACCTTGCCCCCCACTGGCATTTGCCCTTTATATTGTTAATATATCAGAAAACTCGTCGTCGTTTGCTTCAGTAAGCCAGGCGTACTACGCCATCCAATGGGCCCATGCAGTGGCAGGCCTTCCTTCACCCTCCTCTAGCCTAGTCACAAACGTTCTAGAAGCAACAAAGCGACGCCTGACATTCGCTCCCAAACGCCAAAAACTCCCACTGACCAAGAACCAGTTACAAGCAATTTGCTCACTTTCATATGCTAAGGGAGCAAATAGTACCCTAACCAGCTTACGAACTGTGGCAATGCTCTGTGTTGGTCAATTCGGTATGTTCCGTTTTTCAGAATTGGCAGCCTTGCGTCGCCGGGGGGATATCTCACTAAATCCCGACTCCGTCACCGTGTCACTACCATCAGGCTCCAAGACCGACTAGTATCGCCGGGGGAACCGTGTCACACTATCACGCATCGCCACCCCCGATTGCCCCTGCCGCGCCCTAGAAATCTACCTCGACTCCGTTCGCCCCCCGTTGTCGGCCGAAAACTTCCTCATCTGTGCCCTGCAAGGGGGAAAACGGTGCGGTTCGCGTCCTCCGGAATCGAGCCATTTCCTATCAGAGCGCGTGTGGCTCCCTCAGAATGGCTTTGAAGGCCATCGGAATAGCAAACCCAAAGCTTTACGGCACCCACAGTCTACGGTCCGGCGGTGCTACACGGGCATCCAATGCCGGAGTGGACAAAACCCTAATACAAAAACACGGACGCTGGGCTAACGAAAACAGCATGAATCGATACATACAAGATGGCAAAAATAAAATCCTAAGCGTTACTAAGTCAATGGCTGGCTGTCAATGCTGTTACCTGCACGTCACATTACTGTTACTGTTGTTGTTGTTGTCACTGCGGATCTGGGAGTCTTCTACGAGCTTCTTCCACTGCCCTCTCGAACCTCCGCTTCCAGCTGCGCTTGACAGCCCCGGGTTTTTTCTCTTGGAACGCCCACACCTTGCACACGTCACTCACACTGGTAGTGTTTTCGCCCAGCCACTTGATGGTAGCCCTGCCGTCATCAATCACTAGTACTTCTCCGGGCCACACCGGTGACCCCATTAGTTTGCCCCAGACCACATCCCCCACCCTGAATGGCGGCCGTTGGTCGCCTGGTAGCGTGGGTGGGGGCAGGTCGGCCGCCGTATCCGGCGAGCCAGTGGGACCGGCCCCTGCCGGTCCAGGGCTCAGGCCCGGAGCCCGGTCGGGGGAGGATGTTATACCCACAGTTCCAGCGGGGTCCGGCGTAGATGCAACCGTAGTGGCTAGGGGGGGGGGCTTGGGGGCCCCTTCCGAACCATACAGAGTAGCTCTCTTGCCCCATTCGGGTTTTCGACTAGGTCTTTGAGGCTCGAAATGCCAACTTTGGAGCGGAACTGCAATAGGGCTGGGCATTCAGTAGCTACATGATCAATATCTTCGTTGTCTACTCTATACCACACCAGCGGCAGGACGGGTTATCATTGAGGCCGATTCTGTGTGTATAGGCCCTGAGGTCCAGACTGTGTCCTATGCGGAACCGTCGTACCGCAATACAGTCTTCCTTAGGACATTCACTTTCAGTCGCATGGTCGAATTGGGCTTCTGAGTATGTCCTGGCACTGCGGTCGTGGTCTAGGGTGGGCCGGTTTTGGATATGGTTACATCTGGCTTTAGCAGTAGAGAAGAGCCACCCCACATCCTGTTGTGGGAGACTTGACGCTTCGCCCGCAGCAGTGTCAACTAGTTCGTTGCCGACTAACCCGCAATGACTGGGTATCCGGACAAAGTTGACTATCTTGTCCTGGGTGGTGAGAGCGTCAATTAGAGTACAAATAGCAGACAGGAGTCGATTGTCCGAGTTGTACTTCCAGTTAGAGATAGCAGCCAGACTCGATTTGCTATCGGTCACCACTCTAGCCGACGACCAGTCCGTGTGGTCC